>JAFFZH010015313.1:22073-32283 GCA_018420115.1 Euura saliciscinereae | reverse complement strand
TCCAAAAAAGATTGTGTCCATTCGATACTCGTTTGTGAGCCAGATCGTCGATAATTAACATCCATCCCGTGTCCGATACGGTTGTGTCCAGTCTGATTTTATCAGATTAACATTATTCTTGTGTCCAATAATGCAAGTTTAATATTCCGTGTTCATCATTGATTCTGTTCAATCGAGTTGTATCCAAACGGGGTCTAATCCTTCCTTTGGGGGGGCGGGGGGTCTTCAAGATCTCAAGAAAGGCCTGGCAATGGACACAAGCAACAGCTGATAACTCATTTTTTTTTTGTTTTTTTTTTATCCGAATATAATGTTGTTATATTTCACTTTTTTCCTTTCTTTTCAATCAAAAATATTACATCGACAACATTCATATTTTATGCAAAGTAAATAAAAGGCACGTGTCGTTGAAAATATTTAAAACTTAGATATATAGGAGTGAAAAATGGTCAACATTGACACTATTTAATAAATTGATCCCAAGTTATTCAACAAATTGTAACAATAATTATATCGTATCTAAAAAGATCCGATAAGAATTGAACCTCGGTAAGCAGCAACGGGATGTGCATGCATCACCAAATTTAGAAACAATTGTTTTCCCCACGATTATCATTGTAATTTGTATGTATAATTAATTTAGACCGTAGCCACTAGACATAGAATGATAGAATTGCGAGTCTTGATTAGAAATATGTTAAAATAAACTCTAATTGTATGTAACACTTAAAATATTGTTCCATTCGCACAGCTCTGAATACTATGTGAAACTGCCCAGTTTTGTCTGAATATTGTCATCAACGGAAGGCTAATTACGTCACGATTTTGATAATGACTCAAAATTGCGCTCAATAAAACAAAATTCGGACAAAACCGGATGTTTCGGCATCGCCAGCGTAGGCTTTGTTCAAAATTTAGGCGGCTTATCCCCCGTTATTTTTAACATTTATATTTTCACAACTTTCGCGAAGTGTGATAAATTGAATCACATTTTATCCACCTGGCGTCCATGGAGAAACCGAACACCCCGGAGAAACGACATCATTAGGCTTGCATGGGATCTCTGGATTGTTCGGAATCACCGTAGCCATACTAGTTAACGTTGATTCAGACCGAGAACACTTATTGTTCTACTGTCTGCGCCTCAACTCTTTCAAGGCTTGTTTAGCTGCGGCGCATTTGGCTTCTTTAGTATTTCCTCCGAATCCGTGAATGATCTTTTTCTTGCCGAAGATTGTTACCTCTAGGGGCACCATTATGGTGTCTGTATCATTCAGCTTCGTTGCTTCGCTGTAAATAACACGAATCATTAGATCACCGTAATCGGTAACGATCGAACTTTGCTAAATGACACTCACAAGAACTTTGGATGGGCTCCTTGCGTCTCGTTCAACACCCGGATCGGTTGCTTCGGCACATTTTTACTGAATTCATCTAAAAGCAGGGAATTAAAAAATTAGACACTTGACTTCATAATTCTGTACGTTCACAAATTTATTTTCAACTTACCAATTTCACGATGCATGAAGGCATAGTAGATCTTCCAAACTTGGGTCAAACTTTTACCGCTATCGAGGTAAATCGCACCAGCCAAAGACTCGAAGAGATCACCCAAAACTTTTGGCACGCTTACAAATTCTGCCATACTGTGACGACTTTCTTCCAATAGAACGTACAACAGCTGTAAGACGTGTATAAAACAAATTATCAACAACTCGGCGATTAGAAATCATACGACATACCTCATCGTCGATCGCGTGTTGTCTTTGCTCTTGAAACGCGGCGAACCTATCTATCATGTCGTTGAGCAGCGGAGAATATGCCATAAGATACGTATGCAGTCCGTATCTTACGGATAGGCAGGCAAACGTTACGTTATTAACCAGCGCAGATCTCAAATCTGTGAGTTGCCCAGGTGTGAGGCTGTCGCAGTTCTCATATATGTACGCAGTTATTAGAAAATCTGTAATTCAGAAGAGAAATGTTCGTTGTTGAACTCGACAAATTTTCGGTCAATGTATTTCTCACCGAGTATCGCATCTCCCAAAAATTCAAGCCTCTCGTAAGACGCTGTTACGTTGTTGGCCGAATACGAGGAGTGAGTGAATGCCTGTTGAGATTTATGAGGATTATTACATACATATTGTACACCAGACTTCAAGAGTGGTTCACCCCTCGGGAGACGATGATTCGAGAATTTGTGATATATTTATAAGATTACCTGCAGTAGGTATCCTCGATTTTTAAACTTGTACCCTAATTTTTTCTCCATCATGTCGGCCCATGGCATGTGAAAGTTCGGATTGCCACTGCCGATAATCGGGCTTTTAGAACTGTCTCTCAGAATGCAACCGATGGGTATATTGTTCGGTATTATTTGAAACCACTGCAAGATACGTGCAGCTCCTTCGATGCCAGTGGTCTGTAAGCAAGAAGGGAAACTCACGAATTTTTCTACTTGCGATAAGGGCAGACGCACGGTCGGAAATACTTACACTCAAATATACTCCGATCAGAGCCTCTACGCAATCTGCAACAGTTTTGTCAGAGACCGTTTGAACGCATAGAAAATGTTCCAAACCGGATTGCGAGTCACCGCCTTCCCACTCGAAAACCTTTTCTTGGATCTCTTCGAGGGTCTCCGTACTCAGAAAACCGGAGATTTGTTCCTCCTTGGATATCTTCAAGTTGTACAAGATGTTTGGCGACACCTTAACATAATAAAAAAAAAACGTCAACAATCCGATCGGAGTAAATCAAGAGAGAACAGAAATTTGTACCTCCGCACGTGACAGTATTTGCTGCAGTCTCCGCTGCACCGAATACGCGGGTACGATAAAATTGCTGCTCGGTGTGAACTCGTCGACTTTAATCATGCCGGGAATTCTCTTCGCGAATCCACAGTAGTAGAGATTTCTATTGCCGATGATTTTTCCCTTTATCGAAGTGAGGTGGCCTTCCGGATACTGTGGGTATGTTTCCGTCAGGAACAATGAGGTGAAATATTTCAGGAAGGAATCCCCCAATGTTTCCAAAATCTCCAAGTTCATAACGTCATTGGACATTTTACTGGTCAGTGCCTGAAAGTCAAGGACGAATTACGAATAGGCTACACTAATTTCCTCTTGCAATGACATAGGTCGAATATTTTTGTGCAAAACACATACTTCCATCAAATCAACCTGGTGCGGACCATTGGTCGTAGTTTGATGGAGGATCTTTATCGTCGGTGCTTTAACATTCGGCTTGGGAATGTTATTGATTGCCTTGGTGTTGTTCCTCTGAAAAATTACCACAAAATTGTTGTATCGTGTTAAAAGAGAAACGATCGTTGAAATATCGCGTGTCTAATGACATAAGGTCGTAAGCGCCAATATACGACTTTTTGCTTTTCGTAACAGCAAAAGGTCGTATATTTTTTGTCTATCGTATTTAGACCAAGGACCCGAAGATTCGTTCATAAACGGTGAAATTTAATACTAGGTCAATTAAAAGCAAAAGGTCGTATGTACCGGTGGATACGACCTTTCAGTCCTAACTTAGCAGAAAAAAAATGGTTTCCATTAATTGCAGAAGGTCGTATCCGCCAGATAAACGAAAAAAAATGGCGGATACGATCTTCTGCTTTTATCTGAGAATATTTTTTATCGATTTTTTCTAAACGGTCGTTTTTTCAATTGATCTTCACGTTTCAGGTGTTTTTACAGCTATTTGGAAAAATCATGAAAAATTAATTGAAAAAAAAATGGCGGATACGACCTTCTGCTTTTACCATTTGTTTTCATTCTCCTCAAAAATTGTAATGAAAGAATGGCGTATTCGCCCAACATACGACCTTTTGCATTTACATTTTTCGATCTCGTAATTTCAATTAATCTAATACGTTTTGATCATTTTTAGAGCGAATGCCGAAAAAAAAATTATACGACCTTTTGCCACCAAAATCGTGTTTTTGGGGCTTACGACTTTATGTCATTAGACACGCGATATGGTATTTACCAGAACAGTGCTATCCTTGACGGACATGAAACGTTCGTAATAATCTATGTCGATCAATTGGATATTGTCGATGTTCCTCTCGATATCCTGGGGCTCCTGGCCCTTGGCCCAAGAGTAGAGTTTCAATTCTGAATCGAGCACTAGAAGATACGAAACATGAAAAGCCTTACACGATCTCCCGATAGAAGAGAAAACTGAAATCTCTGAATTACCGTCAAACTCTGGACCCATCAAATCGGGCCTCGGTTGGACGTTCTCTGGTAAGCAATCGTCCAAAGACAATTCTAGCTGAGGCTCTGGCATCTCTGTGATCACCCTATCGCTAGAGACTCTGAGTTCCTTCCACTTTTGTCCATTGGGCAAAGTTGGTAATCCCAATTTTGTATCACTCTGAATAATGACTCTGAGTTGTTCGGCGATAAGAAACTGCGATATTCGGTGGATGATCGAGGGCAGGGTGGTCGCTTTCAGCCAATACAAAGATGGAAATTCATATCTGGATACCAACTCGGCCACCAAGTGCTCTTCGAAATCTTCCAGTAAATCGGCTCGCTTTCGTTTACTCATGCCAGAATTTGGTCCGCTGAAAGTTGCGATATGGTCAAGCAATGGTTTAACTTCAGTAGTTGCTCGTCAAAGCTCACCGTGGTCTTATGCAATTAATTTTCGTGGATATCGGCTTGACTTCCAGCAGCGGCTGGGTTCTGTCTTCTATCCGAAGCCCGTGGCGGGCCTCGTAGTAGGTCGCGTAGGAGTAAAAGTCCGAAGTTGGGAAACTCGTTTCGGGAGATCGATCTTCGCAGATTTGAGTAACGATGTAAACGTTTGCCGCTCTGTAGTTCGGTTTGACCAAAGCTAGTTCGTAGTCTGCGGCTCTGACGTGAATCGGCTTTCCTGGTTTTATCGGCTCGACAGTCGGAAACCGCATCACAACGTCCCAATCGATTTCCCACTTGTGATTGACTTGAAAAGACGAAAAGTGTTGAATATTTATTGAGATCGAGACTCCGTTGTCGACAGTACCTGGGACTATCAGGAAACTGTTCTCTAAATCATCCTTGTCATAAACCATGAAGACTTTGATCATTGGTAAAACGTCGGTGAAAATCATCGTGTGAAAAAGTCTGAGTTTCTCTATTTCCTCGTTCGTTAATCTCAGCTTACTGTGATTAACTTCCACATTGACGTTCAACTCCCCAACGTTCATGAAGATCGAGAATGCGGATAGCTGGAGAAATGATTGATTGAATTGATTTTAGACAGAAAAAAACATGAATTTGGGAAATAGAAGGGCCTCTTCTGGCACACCTCTGGCATTCTCTTGGTCGATAAAATAGCAAAACCCGAACGGTCTGCCAGGAGATTGTAAAACATCAAGCGTCTGTTGTCCTGCGGGACGCTGTACATTGGTTTGGAACTCAATACGTGGAGATAGAGATCCTGGTCAGCCTTCGGAAACGCAGAGTACAGAACTTCTGGATACTGCGAAGGAGAAGATAGTTGAATGTGGTATTGAGAATAGAAATTGTCCTGTATTCTCGTTACTTACAAGAAGTTCGTGTTTCCTCTTTTTGGCTTCTGTGCCCGGCTGAGGCAGCTTCCCTTTTTCTTCGTCGATCCAATTTGGAAACAGTTCATCGACGTCTTCTAAAATCAGATCAACTGTCACCGGTAGTAAGTTGTTGGTCAGTTCCTGAGCTTGGTGCAGCTCTCTGCAGCAGTTCAAAGCAGCGGAACGCTTAGCGAGCTTCGTATTCGGCATGGGACTCCCGTAGACGAGTTTCTTCAGCGGCGATATTATCGGCATTTGCAAAGTTACCTGTAAACCATTTGTTTCGTTAAAAGGAAACACTGTGCATTTCATCTATCATTGAGTACCTGAAATTGTTGCAAGTCGTCGCCCGGTTTCATTTTGATCAACTTCCACGTCGGTGTTAGGGAGATGAAGTGCGAATTCCCCAATGTCGAACAATAACGATTCACCAAACTTATCGCACTCGTTGCAGTCACCACGCTGATCTCCCCGTTCGCGTTTCGTACCGAATACGGTTCTATTGTGGAACTGTATAACTCCTCTTGGACCGTTTCGATCGTCGGTTCGGTACGGAATTGCGATTTACCGATCAGAAACTGGAAAAAGAATGAAATAACAATGTGATTGTCGATGAGTCAATTGTCCTATTCTCGATTCCTAATCGCCGTCCATACCTGTTCCAGCTTCTTCTCAATTAATTTGTAATTATTGTATCTAGCTCCAAATTGACCGTCGGCCCTCGACACTAAGATCACATATTTACTGGTGGCATGACGGGCACGACCTTTGCTTTGGATATACGACCTGATGTCCATTGGCAAATCATATCGTACGACCAAAGTGCAATCGGGAATGTCTACGCCTTCTTCAATCACGTCTGTCGCGATTATGCAGTTGGCTTGTCCATTTTTGAATCTGAAAATCATTGTTTTGTAGCAAACTCATTCGCATTTCCGTCCTTTATAAATTCCCAACTCCAATTTATCAGTTTACTACTTAAGTAGAACTTGTTTATTCCATTTCCTTTGGCAGAGAACTTCTCTCACGTTGTCAGCTGGGTTGGAACCTTGGTAGGCAGCCGTTTGGAAGCCGACCATAAACTCTGCGAGTAAGAATTTGAATTGTTCGTCCGCATCGTGCAAATTCTGTGAATACAAATTTTAATACCGTCTGAATCAGAATTTCTCTCGTGTGGATGATCAACTATAAAAAGAATAAGTCGTCATATTACCTTCAGCACCTGGTACAAGACTTTGGCTGTAAATCGTCGCTTGACAAAAACCAGTGTACAAAATTTCTGAGATTGCAATTTGTTTGCATTGAAAGTCTGGAGGATGCTGAACAATTTTTTCACTTGATCGGATGAAAATCTGTAACGTTATTAAACAACGTTTAACTTTGAGATAGCCAAATTAATAATATTCGACGTTCGAATACTATCAACCGAGGGGTTAATCACTCGTGTAATCTGGTACACCCCTTCGAAAATCTTTGTAATCTTTTGTAATCTCGTGAAATCTCATGTAATCTTTTGTAATCGTTTGAAATCTTTTGTAATCCTTGTCATCTTTTGTAATCTTTTGTAATCCCGTGAAATCTTCTGTAATCTTATGAAATCCTATGTAATCTTTAGTAATCTTCTGTAATCTTTTGTAATCTTTCGAAATCGACTTTGTAATCCTTGTCTGGGACTTCTGTAATCTTTTTCAATCCTCTGTAATCTCTTGAAATCTTTTGTAATCTTTTGAAATCTTTTGTAATCCATGTCATCTTTTGTAATCTTTGAAATCTCTGGAATCTTTTGTAATCCCGTGAAATCTTCTGTAATCTTATGAAATCCTTTGTAATCTTTAGTAATTTTCTGTAATCTTTCGTAATCTTTTGAAATTTTTTGTAATCTTTTGTAATCTCTTGAAATCTTTTGGCATCCTGGAAATCTTGTAATCTAGTGTACACCAAATCGAAGAGTGATTGACCCCTCGCCATCAACCATTTAACGCACTTCATTATCTTTTGGATCTCCGTGTACCCCTCCATTTCATCTTCTAGAATTTTTCTGATTCTGGTCAGTACCGTTACAAGATAGTCGACCACGGTCACCGCTTGCTGAAATTCACGTCCAATGAGCACTTTGACAATAAAAATTAAATTACGATGGTGATGATATCGGACTATACGAACCAATTTCATTCGTTATGCCTCTAACTGAGGAACGGCACTCAATTCGAGTGCATTCAGACCACAGAAAGGCCGAAAAAACTCTTTTTTACTCGAAAGATTTTCAATATACTGTTAATCAGTTTTTTCGGCCTTTCTGTGGTCTGAATGCACTCGAATTGAGTGCCGTTCCTCAGTTAGAGGCATAACGAATGAAATTGGTTCGTATAGCCCGATATCATCACCATCATAATGTAAAGAGACGAACGATAGAGTCACACAAACAAATAAAAATTAAATTACTCCAAAATATAAGTTGCACAGACCTGATCATTTAAAGTCCTCTTAATGTACTCAAGTTGAAGCGTGTGCATTAAGGCTGCCTTATTTCCGCCATATATACCTGAGAAATAAGGCAAAGTCATGCCGATGCATTATTGGGTCAGGCTAAAGACGGTAGAACAAATTTCGTACTCAATGACGTGAAGAATGATCACCTGTGAGTTGCAGATGTTCGTCAAGATCAACGAGAATATTCTGGAACCGGTTGCTTTTACTCTTGGGCCTGAACAAGCTGTCGCTTCTGTTCATGCATTCTGAGCCGATGTTCATTTCAACTACTTTGAGAATTTCTCTCGCTTCGCACAACATGGCCGAGGCTCGGACCAATACCGGTAATTCGATCGGTGGGTCGAACAGGACGCACGATTCTGCAGGGTTCGTTGCGAACCCCTTGACACCGATCAGCGATTCGACCGCGATGATCTTGGCGTGAAACGTTGTCTCCAAATCCTTGAAAAAGACGTTTCAATCAATACCAAAAAGCAGAGTTAACAATTGTTGCCGTTTACCGATATCGTTTCCTCCAGCTTGCTCAATTTCACGTTTCCGTTTAAAAGAGTCGCCGTCAGACCGAGGACTCGCGGCTGTTCGTCCTTTGGACAATCCTGAAAACGTTGCATAATAGACCGCATCGGATGGTCGCTAACTCCCCTGTGACACTCGTCGAATATCATCAGGTTCACTCGGTTCAATGATATGTAGCCGTGCTGCAGTATGTCCAGAAATATTTGCGACGTCATTACAAGTATCTGAAAGTTGGTCAACGTGTTCAAAGACTGGACCCCTCCGATCGGCATATCAGGGGCCAAACAATACCTGATGCTTCTCTAACTCTTGCAGCCATTGCTCTTTGGTCCAGTAGTCGACTTGCATCTCGCCCGTGTAACTGTTGCAAGTGAAGTGAGTGTGCCTGGACAAGTATTTGTGCTGCTGATCGGCAAGGGCGACTGTGTTTACAGCGAATATTGTTCTTTTTCCTCCGGCACTGTAGGATCTAACGAAGCACGAGATTGAGGAGATTGGAAGATAAAATTAATGGGATTCAATAATTACTTGATGACATCTCCGCCCAATTTCTTAATCACCATCACCGCGATGTAAGTCTTTCCAGCTCCGGTGGGTAGATAAATTATGCTGTTACACTCAACAGCCCTCTCGAACAGGTCGATTTGGTACGCCCTGGCGCTGAAGTCGTCGACCGCGGGTTCCGCCATGTTCCTGAAAGGGTAATTTGTCTTATTCTTACACAGGAAGGCAGGAGAATGTGAAAAACGAACGTCGAGTGAGAAGATTCCTGGCACACATATCAACCCATGTAACAATGAAATAGCAACAATTCAATAAGTAAAAATATCATCTACGCTGATTGTTGATTTTCGATGGTTTTTTCTTGTTTTCAAGACTCCAATTTCGTTCATCTGATAAAATATTCAGACATTATGCGATAACAGGGATGTTTGGCGGCTGGTGTTTAGGTTAGAATCGTCGCCGGTATAGCGATACAGTTATCGTACTAGTTTCCGGCGAATATGTTTTCACGAGACGATAAGGATTGAATATGGAGCCACGTTTCACACAAGACTAACGACATGGGGTTGTTATTTCGGAAATATACCGAGGGGACTCCCGGATTTCGTTTGTTGTGTCTGATGACATCTCATCACCCCCCACCCGACTACCTGAGGAGTGAGGAGCCAGCCAGCGCGGTAGAGCCAGCGAGTAGTAGATATAGCGTCGCTGACAATATTTCCACTTCGCATAATCGGATTGGTCAATTCAGCCAGACTCGTTCTGGGATTGGATAAAGTTTATATCTCGAAGTAGTCGCGTGAAGGCAATTCACTTATCTATAGTTTGAGTATAAAGATTAGTGCCGCAGATCACAAGTCACGCAGTTGTGTTAGAGAAGAAACTTTGTCCTGTCTTGTGACGTCATACAAACGGAATGAATAATTTTCTTACTTTGTTCCCAACTTAAACTTTGCAGTCGAATATTTCGGGAATGAGAACTGCTATCGGAAAATGTTTCAGATAAAAGTTGTTGGGTTCTGAGGGGGAAATATTCTGGTGATATTGGCTTTCGTGTAAGTGGAGGTGTTGAGAAGATATGGAGGTCAACTTTGTTTTTTTGAATGGCAACCGATTTTTCGTCCCAAACGAAACTTGTACATCACAGTA
>JAFFZH010015313.1:0-21673 GCA_018420115.1 Euura saliciscinereae | reverse complement strand
TACTGTGATGTACAAGTTTCGTTTGGGACGAAAAATCGGTTGCCATTTAAAAAAACAAAGTTGACCTTCATATCACCTCAACGCCTCCACTTACACGAAAGCCAATATCACCAGAATATGTCCACCTCAGAACCCAACAACTTTTATCTGAAACATTTTCCGATAGCAGTCCTCATTCCCGAAATATTCGACTGCAAAGTTTAAGTTGAGGCACCCGTATAGTTCGAGCGAGGGGGAAATAACTCACGATTTGAGTTACACATCAATTCTGAGGGTTGAAATAATTCAGATTAATTCATTTAATTCAACCTAATTCTTTTCATTCAGATGAATTCTTCTTAATTCGCCTTAAATTCAACTCAATTCAACGTAATTCAACTTCAATTTCATTCGATCTAATTCGACTCAATTCAACCTCAGTCAACTTCAATTCAACTTCAATTCAATTTCGATTCAACTTCAATCCAATTTATATTCAAATTCAATTCAATTTCGATTCAACTTCAATTCAACTCAATTTCAATTTTATTAGATTTAATTCAACTCAATTCAACTTCAATTCAACTCATTTTCGACTCAATGTCAATTTAACTCAACTTCGGTTCAACTTGAATCCAATTTCGATTCAACTCGAGATTCAACTTTAACTCAATTTCGATTCATCTTCAACTCAATTTCGATTCAACTTCAATTCAATTTCAATTTCAATTCAATTAAATTCGATCAATTCAGGTAATTCTAACTAATTCAGGTGAATTGCAAATTAATACATGGACTATTGACATGTCAATGCAACGAGTATTTCCCCCTTGAGTTCGAGTCTGGTCATGAAAAAGTATTTGGAAAAACAAATTCTACCAAAAAACTATGAGGAACAGTAAAAACAGGGTTCTACGACGGTCGAGATCAAACCTTTTTGTATTTTTATACCCACCATGAGGTGACCGATTTTTTTTGTATTCTCTGATCCGACAATTTGATGATTGGGATTGATAGAAAATCAAATTTTACAATACAGCGTTAGAATTTTGTGGTCGCGTATGACGTCACACAGTACCTTTTACGCACAGATTGCGTAAAAGGTCAAGAGAAGAACATGGCGGCTTGGGTAATATGTGACGTCACGTGGCGTTCGAAAGTTGATCATTTTGAATCGCTGTTTACAGTCGCCTGAAGTTGATTCTATCATTTTTCTAATGTTTGAAAATACTATTAAATTATCACACGCTCATTTATGATAGATATTTGTTACCTTTCAATCTGAGTAAACTTCCCTATTCATGAAAGTCTACGAACATCAACCAAAAGGAGCGACCGAACCTGAAGACTATACAGGGTGAGTTATATCCGGGTAACTGAACGAGGGAGGGGCTTATCACTGCTGATGCTCCGCCCCTTGGCATATCACAAACTGTTATCAAAATCTAAGTTTACATCAAGCAGTCGATGTTTGTGATACGTACGCCAAGGGGCGGAGCATCAGCAGTGATAAGCCCCTCCCTCGTTCAGACCCGGAGATAACTCACCCTGTATGCAAATCCACAACAGTCGGGGACAAACGAGGAAAATCTATTCAAAAGGTAGCAGCATCTATAGGAATAGCAGTTATAGTCTTACGAAATAGAAATTATCATTACAAAAAAAAGGTCGAGATTTTCGTGGATCCTCGTAGATGTTATTTTGAATATAGATGTTGGTAGGACTGAAAGCGTCCATGTGTAACACTGCATTGTATTATACCATGCAATATTTATCGCGTGTTTTCAAACGAATATTTATTTGTTGCAGGAAATGAACTTGATTAGCCTATATTATATGTATACCCATCAGCAGCAATGATCATCCTAGATTCTCCAGCTCGAATATAATATCGTGCAATTAGGGAGAGCAATTATCGTAGGTATCTGTCCTCGGTTGTCAGAAGAGAACTTCAAAGGCTCGAGGCCCAAGCCATCCATGTATAATGCTAATGCCAGAAGTTAACTTGAAACATTCATACGCGGAGCGAAGTGTTGTATTTGTTTCATTCTGCAGTTCGATAACATACCTCGTACTCATCACAGTCGTATTTAGTAGGGAAACTAGGGAGGTTTGACCACTTTTCTGTAAGTTCGTCTCGTTTATCACTATATTTGAATAACCGGCACGCACAATAGTATGTTATCTTTGAGCATACTATGCAGAATGTACTTGAATTATTTGATAATTTTCAGAGCATTGTAACATTTCACTCTCTTTGTGTGTGAAACGTATGGCGTTTTCCTCTTTTCTCTCTCTACGTTGGGCGCCAAATATAACGTTTATCCTCACTGTAATCCAATCCGGTCACTAATCACCATAGGATACTCCGATAAAACTGATATTAATACGACTTATAATGCTATCACTGATTATTTTGCTCTGTTTATGTTAAATTGGTAAATTTTGTGATTTGATAGCACTCGTACTTGTTAAACTATTACTTTTATGAGAGTATGAGACTCCTCAGGGCTTCTAAAAGGACACCTAGATCGAAATATCCATCTAATCTGTGGAAGTTTGTGCAATGTAACGATTTCTCGTTACGAGGAGGGATTCTTCTACCTGTTCTAATCGAGAGGACTCAGAATCGAGTTGCTACTTTCGTTTAGTCCCTTTTCCGAAGAGCCGGGGGTTTCTACTAATAGCAATCTATCTGAGGACTAACCAGTTGATGTAGGATATTGTAGGATCGGAAGAATCGTCTGAGGAAGTGTCGTGTGTGATGATGTGTGTAGGTGTTGAAATAATTAGATTAAAACAGATTTAATATTGATAGTGAAGATTGAGAACGTAGAAGAACAGAATTCTAGTGTATTATTCCTCGAATAATTTACGTTTAGTAGCCAAAGATTTAATACTGGATTTTATTTTGATATTTAATCAACTTGATAACGATGAATGATAATTTCTCCTTATAGGAAGGCAGTAGCCTGAAGTGTAAATTCTCAATAGCAAAATTTTCTAAGTCCGAAATTCGGAAAAATAAAATTTTCTAAGTTCGAAAATGCTTCTAAATTCGTAGATTCGTGGACTGCTCCCACGAATTACGTACCAACTCGTCCAAGCGGACAGACCGAAGTTAACACGCGAAATTCGACACGTCTGACAGGCTTGTCAGGCCGGACCGAAGTGATTTCGAGCGCTCCGTAATCTATTACGTCGCCTCGGTTTTCGCACTACTTTTCCTTGCGCGTAGGCACATTTATTCAAATTTTCGGGAGTGGGAGTTGACCCAAGAACTCCTCAACGTCTCTACTTGGCGTATGAATACTATTTGCTGCGATTCTGTTCTTCTCTATCCATGATAATCCCCGTTTATTGGTATAAAGGATCACGCATGGTTATGTACATCGGTGTTTGTCTCTTTGACCGGAATCTTTCCTTAAATTATTTTACATGCTTGGGTTTAAGTTACGTGTGTTTTGTATAAACAATATTAATCGTGTATTGTGTTGTTGTCCAAATGACTATTAAATTTTGTTACTGTGACTATAATGTGTGTGTTTTAATGCTTCTAATATATTTGATTAATGTGAACATGAAATCAACGAGTGTCTGAAATTCAAATTTAAAATCTATTGTCTGCTATTCTCTGGCATGCTTCTAAATTAATAATTAGCTGATTTTTCAAATTGTCGAATACGTTACAGCATTAAAAACAAAGTTATTTGCCGTTCTGTAGATGCGCGTAATCGCGGTCAAACCTCCCCATGTATGGGAGGTTTGACCAGGGCGATGGGAGGTTTGACCATGTGGATGAAGCAGTCACATATTTGAGATATTGTGGCATATATTTTGATCTCTGGGCTTTTAACACATCATCCGAAACCAATCCAGGCATGAGGAAACATAAAATTTCGCCGGTCCCTTATTGGCCGTCATTTTTTTTCTCCGTACCACCGACCACCGCGCTTACTGCTATTTTTAGGCTCAAACTTGACTTCGCAGCACTCTGTTCTTTCATTTTTCCGGATTTCGGGTTTTCTAGCGTGCTTTGCACTTTCTTTGATAAAATTTTAGACAGCGATGTCTATTAGCACCTAATTGAATATGGTCAAACCTCCCGATCGAACGTAGGTCAAACCTCCCTAACAGCATTTGTTTACAATGACAACGAAAAAATATATAATTTGGCAATATGATAAATTTATAACTCCTGACATCTTTGAGAGGATAGTCCACTGAATGAAGCTGTGGTAAGACATTCTGATAAAAGATTGATGGGACTGGCCTACATCCTTAGGGAAGAACAGAGAAAATGACATCGTTTCTCGCCGTTTCAGTAATACACCTCTCAAACTTTTCTGCGCTTTCTAAACAGTTGCTAAATACTTGCGCTACGTCTTGTTTGACGTAATGAATACTTCACATCAGATAACAGTATTTATTAGGCTGTCATAGCATGGTAATCTTACATGACGAAACCTCCCGTATGGTCAAACCTCCCTAGTTTCCCCTACACGTGGTCTAGACTGAAACGAATATTCGTATTATAATAATATAATACTCTCAGGGCAGTTAAGCTTCGCAGTAATGAGAATGAGACAAAAAGAAGCCTCAACGTTCGTTGACCTCATGGAAAACACTTTCAAACTGGTTCGGTGGAGTGGACATTGGTTTCCAACTACTGACGCGAATCCTGCAACTAGCGTATATCTCAGTACTGATTTTTGCAGATCACTTATTTTCATTTCAACATTACCTCTGCAGCTAGTTCCATGTATCAGTGATCTAGTCTTAAAAATACCGGACATGCCAAAGGTATCCAAATTAAAAAAAACTCTATGTTAAAGAACTCATTACGTGTTGATATATAGACACAATGAGCGATATAATTTTTCATTCACAGGTGATCATGAATTCTATAAGTACTTTGTATTGCATTCACACTCTGTTCAGAGTAGGCTTTACCATCGTGATGGGGAATCGTATTTGGAATATTTTCAAAGCGTTCGATGAATGTAAAGTTCCCTCGCCGTTCCTTCTCATCGATAGTCAGGTAATCCGAAAGAATATAGAATAACAAACACCAGTCAAACGGTATTCGTAAACGGTTCGTTCAAAGTATGTTTCCCAAATTTTCTTTTTAATAATCAATATAATTAAAGAATCAAACTTGAACATTATAACCATACACCTAGTGTCCTGCTAACGGTTATTGTCTCATAGCTGGGTCAAGAAGTCACGCAAAAGGCATTCAAATCAGCGAATAGAGTATTCCTTGTGATAATCATCGGAGCCAATGTCACCGGGTGTTTATTCACTGTAACGCCGTTCGTGATGTCATACGAGGCACGACTCCAAAAACTTCAAGAATCGTCAACGAACGGCAGCATACCCAACGTATTGGTTTACGAGGCACGGTACCCCTTTGACATTTCTGGATTCCCGTTATATCAGGTGGGACAAGTAGTGCAAAAGATTTTCTTCGAAGCCAACTTATGTTGTGAGGCCACGTGGACGAGTGGTATTTGAAACATTTGGTAATTAATTGCAGCTGACTGTACTTTTTCAAGCGTTTTGTGGTTTCATTTGGATCAACATGATCTCGACATCGGACGCGCTTTATCTCTCCGCTATTATCAGAGTAACAGAGGAGTTCGACGTTCTGAAAGATATGCTCACCATACTGTCTAACATGAAATCTTCCGAAGTTTATAATGACAAATCAGGGTTAGTTGGCAATCAGATCTCTTCGCACTTGAGCAATGTAGAATGGCCAAGGGATGCGAATATTTTGGTTCATTCGTGGATCAACCATCACCAACTGGTGCTCCGGTTCGTAGTTGTGTAGATACGTCGTTGTTATAATCATTATACTATGGTGATTATTACTGTTATACTTATAATTATTATTATTATTATATTCCAGTATTTTTAAGGAAGTAAGAAGTGCATTTTCAATTTTCGTTTTTGGGGTGGTCGGAATCAATGCTGCATCTTTGGTGCTTTTGGCTTACGTCGGGGCAACGGTATGAACGTATATGTGTATCCAATTCTTTTGTCATCATCGTTTTCATTCAACGATTGTAATTTCGGTTTTCACTCTTCTTGTAGATAAACGATGTAACCGCCTTGCTTTCAATAGTCAGTTTCCTATTCGTTGTTCTGGCACAGCTATCGAGTTTCTCATATTTCTCTGTTAAACTGACATCGAAAGCTGACGAAATGTCACGACAATTGCTTTGGACGAACTGGTGGGAAGCACCCGCTTCGTACCAATCGGCATTGAAATTAGTCTGCCTGAGGGCATCGGAAGAAGTAACTATATCTGGGATGGGATACTTTGATTTGGATTTGGAATTGTTTCTAGCCGTGAGTAAAATTATGGCAGTAATTGACTCAACCGTTATTCCACCGAAATGCGAGCAATAGACAGGACATTTTTTTCTCAGTGCTGAGTCAAACCAATTTTGTTCCAGTTTGTTTAAACATATTAAAATTTCTGTTTTCTTCATTCTTATAGATCGTCCGGAGTGCCTCATCGTATTTTGTGATCCTCATAAATTTGACAACTGATTAGAGAATAATCGAAAATCGTAGTAGTCGAATATCGTACAACCTATACAGTGGTAAAATTGTTTGTCACATTCCAAATTCAATACGAATAAAAACTAATCGATTCTCACGATACTCGTGAAATCGCCTTCATTCCGCCCTTGATACACAGTGTACTAATTTTGGTCCGGACCCCTTCGAACTCGCACGGCTTTTCATGCATCGCGCCCGTTCGAAGCGGGCCCGAAGTTTCTTGTCCGCCCGCGCGTGAAGTGCGCATGTGCAACCGTCGCCGGACTGGAAGGGATCAAATTGCGTCTGCTTCACATACATGAAACGGCGCGTCTTCAAGGGGGGTATAGGGCAAAAGTAACTCGCATGTCTACAATAAAGACAAAAAGTTGTAAACGCCAAAAATGGGATTTTAGTGGCAATACCGTCTAGTTGAAGAAGGGATACAAATATCTGATGTAAGCATACAGATTCTAATTCGGCTATACGATTTTCTGCATCAGAAAAAGTTTTTGACTATGGCACCTATAATTTTTTACTGTAACCGTATATTGTTGTATCGTCAGGCCCGAATTACCCGTGAGCCTGAATTGCAATTGAAAAACTGATATTGCATTGAGGATTAACCTGAATTTTATGGTCACACACTTAAAAACAATCTGTGGCGGTTTTCGCGCTGTTATAATGCTTTTCCTATCGAGAATAACAAGGTCGGATTGTAGTTTTAACAGAACTTGTAAATTTCCTGTAACATGGTGAATACAACAGGAAAAATGTGTTAAATTGTAAAGTGGGTTCTCGTTATAAGAGACTGATCGGAGGAATAGGGGAATAGGATTCCAAGAAATCCGTCGCCGAAGCGTTCCCCCACCACCTGCCTCGAGAGCACGGGTCGCATGGTAGCTTATACGAGGAGTCCGAGCCAAAGTTGGCATACAATACGTACGCAGGTAGAGTGGGGGAAGCTATAAAAACGGAATGAGGGGGAAAACTCTTATAACGAGGACTCTTATAACGAGAACCCACTGTATTATATACCCTGTTGCTATCAGAAACGGCAAAAAGTCGTAACGGCGCTTACGACCTTTCGTCATTAGAGACGCGAGCTATTATATATATGTCACACGTGCTGGAATCGTTTGAATTTTGATACCTGTGTAGCGTGTGTTAACAGCATTTCTCTATTTATGTGTATGCGGAATGAGTGAGAATGAATGTGAGAGGTACCTCGAATGAGAGAGAGTGAATGCGATACATGAGAAGGATGAATGATAACAATAGGGATTAGGATTAAGAGATAAGGGCAGTACGTACGATATTTCGAAAGCGGACAGAAGTGTCGCGCTATAAGTCTATTTATTACGTGAATACGATATGTTAATAATTTTCGTTAAGTGGTGTGATAATGTAACGAGGAAGATCCCTCAATAAGTAACTTCTTTATTCATTGTTAAAATACATTCAATTAACAGTAATCCGAACGCGAAATTATTCACCATCCCTATCCCGTCACCAGAAAGAATCGAATCAGTTCCATCCTGTACATAACGTTTTCTCATTAACAATCAGAAGTGGGATAAAGAGGCTCAGACGATTGGATCAGTGCCTGAAACGTTAAGGATCGAGAATAAGTGCGGTGAACGAGAATACGAAAAATTCGAAAGCGCGTTCGAACGTTAACGGTCGTTTGCACGCGTAATGGCCGACCGGTCAAAGGGCCAAAGTTCGCGAATGAACGTGCGAGAACGATATTTGTGCGGAAATGAACAATGAACGGTCAACGGTTCCGGAGGACCAGTTCGAACAATTCTACGGACAATTGATCCGTACTTTACGCGGTCCAGAATCAGTGGCCAATATGTCGCATCATTCGCAAATGAATGCGTCGGATAATGGCGGCGAATCTTCTACCCGACGCGGAAGAGGAGCCGGAAGAGGTCTTGCGATGAGAGCAGAAGGAGCGACCGCGCGAACGGTTAGCGCATCGGTCCAACCAAACGCAGACCATGTCAATAACCGAAATATCAACGGTAGTCGAAATAGCGACATGGATATAGAGGACCCGATGGCGTCACGTGACCAATCGCACAATCGATCACGTGATGGACTAGGCGGATTAGAAGGAGCGACGTGGGCGATGATCGAAGAAGGAAGACGGAGAGATTTGCTCATGAGCAACCTCTTGGATCGGCTGGTAGGAAACCATCTCTCGCAACCTCCGCCAATCATCACTCAACCACCGACGGTACCAAACTACCACATCATGCCTGATTTGAGCGCCAATATCGGTGACTTTCACGGTGAAGTTGACAGCATACACGCGCGCCGATGGCTGGAAACTATAGTAGACGGCTGCATAATTGGCCCGATAATTTTGCGCTAGAAGCAGCACGAACCCATTCAAAATTAGGAGCGCGGGACTGGTATGCCTTGAACGCCCGCGATATGAGAACTTGGGAGTCGTTCAAACTCGAGTTTCGCGCCAGGTTCCTGACCGAAGATAGCACGACGCTGCTATGGAGACGAATGACCGACCGAGTTCAGCTACGAGACGAATCATTGAGCGCTTATTTTCACGCGAAGGCGAAGCTATGCCATGATATTCATCTGGGCATGGAAGATACGAAGGAACAAATTTTAGTAGGCATATGGTCGAAAGAATTATGCAACGCTATGGCCGCGAGAACTCATCTTACCCACAATGACCTATTATACTGCACGATATGATTTATGATATCACAACGGGTTGAGAGAATCAAAGCCAGTAAAGAAGCAGCTGCGAGCAAAAATAAGGTAACAGCAACCGCAGCCGCAGCCGCAGCCGCACCAAGGACTACGAAAACTCCTTCAAACGAACGAAGTGGTGAACAACGACTTCCCCCAACGAACGCCGATAATCAACCGAAATGCTTTAACTGTAACGAATACGGTCATATATCATGGAATTGCACCAAACCCCGGCGAGAATTGTGGTGTTTGAAGTGTAAAGCGAAAGGGTATACACAAAAACATTGTACGGTACCAGGTAGCGTAGCAGAACGCCCAGTAAATACGATCGACAGCGTCGATGATAGGAACGCGATCAGCAAATATTTGAAAAAGATAAAAGTCAACGACACCGAATTAAACGCTCTTATCGATCCCGGGAGTTCGGAGTGCACAATAAAAGCGTCGATTGTGATTCTCGGAGACTTTGAAATTTTACGGATAAAATCAGAATTGAAAAGTTTCGGTCCTAACCACTTTAAAGTGATATCGCCCGGTATTGTGCGAGCGGATATTACCGTGGACGAAGTGACAGTGAAGGAAGTGACGATAAGAATAATACCAGACGATGCGCAGACCGTAGACGTACTTATCGGACGGTCCTTTACGGAAGCACCGTTCGTGGAATTCCATAAAGTGGGCAACGAATTAAGATTTCAGTTGAATGAAAATATTCCGTGCTCAGATTTACCCGCGAACGTGAACGGCGCGAGAGTACAACCGAATACGGACAATATCGAGTTGCCGCCAATGTCGATAAATTTTAGACAAATGTCGACCGCGCGACGAACGTACGAATTGCCGATCCTTAACTTGAGCAATAGCACTCAATCGGTCGTGAAATCTAAAGTGTGTTTACCTGATGAAATCGTGAACATACCGCCGATAGACACGAGCGGATTGTACTTACCCATCGAACGAGCGGACGTCAACGTGGGAGAGGAGCAGCCAGAAGAAACTATAGAGGACTTGCTAAGTGTGTTGAATAAGTATCAGAAATGTATAGCGACGAATCTTAGGGAACTAGGTTGTGCACGAGACGTAGTTATGGATATACAAGAAATTCCAGACGCTAAACCCGTAAGTAGACGTCCATACAGAATGAGCGACAAAGATCGCGAGACTATGAAAAAAATTGTCCATGCTTGGAAGGAAGCAGGAATTGTTACCGAGACCGATTCGCCCTACGCGAGTCCGGCACTGTTAGTCAGCCAAGCTGACAAGGATCCAAGAGTTGTAATGGATTATCGAGACTTGAATAAACAGACTAAACGTATACATTTTCCGCTTCCCGACTTAGACGATCACTTAGCGCAAATTGGAGACAGTACTGTGTTTATTACGCTAGATCTAGCTCACGGCTATTTGCAGGTTCCACTATCTGAAGAAGCTAGATCAAAAACCGCGTTCATAACACCCGACGAAACGGGTGAATTCACTCGGATGATGTTCGGTCTTATGAACAGTCCGTTCTATTTTTCGAAAACTATGTACAAGGCGCTAGGACCATTACGAGATCAAGTAGTTTTGTTTTACCTGGACGATATTTTTATACCAGGCAAAGATTGGGATGATCTCAAAGGACGATTAATTGCGGTTCTAGAAGCCCTTCAAAACGCAGGATTAACTATAAAACTGTCGAAATGTCAATTCCTAAAACAAAAAGATAATTACCTGGGATTCGAAATTTCAAAGGACGGTATCGAACCAGGAAGTCGAAAGGTACAAGCGATAACGAACTTTCCGACCCCGACTGACGTTCACGGTGTAAGACGATTTCTAGGACTGACTAGTTTTTTCAGACGGTTCGTTCCAAAATTTGCGCAAATAGCCGAACCTTTGCACGCACTGTTACGACAGAATCACCCCTTTGTGTGGGGAAAGAACGAAGACGATACAGTGCAAAGATTAAAGACAGAGTTAACGAACAAACCTATATTACAGCCGTTTAACGCTAAGAAACCGACGGAGCTGCATACAGATGCGAGCTCTGAACGTTTAGGTGCAATGTTATTACAGCGCGGGCAAGACGGACAATTGTATTTGGTGTACGCGATTAGCCGACGAACTAGCGACACTGAAAAAAACTATCATTCAAACAAACTTGAGTTAACGGCTATTGTGTGGGCTGTAAGTCGTTTACGTACCTTATTAATCAACATACCATTCACAATCGTCACGGATTGCCAAGCGTTAGTATACATGCAAGCATATAAGCCGAAAAATCCGCAAGTTGCCAGATGGTCCGATACCTTGAGTGAATTTGATTTTTCAGTAATACATAGACCGGGCACAAAACTTGCGCATGTAGACGCTTTAAGCAGAGCACCAGTAGGGCAGGCGGAGTGTCAGAATGGTATGGAACGAATGATCGGAGTGTTCACCGTTTTGAATGAAAACGATGAAATAAGTATGTATCAGTATGGAGACAACGAGCTCAGTATGAAACGTGAAATTTTGTTGAAACCTCGGAGTGCGCGAACCAACCGAGAAAAAGGCGAAGTGTTAAATTACGAGTTAAGTGAAGGAATTCTGTACAAGCGAGATAAAAACAAACTTAAATACGTAGTGCCGAAAGTCATGCGAAAATCTTTGGTGATACGCTTTCACGATATGCGAGGACATCCCGGACTGGACCGATCACTCGCGAAGCTAGCGGAATACTATCATTTCCCTGGAATGCGTCGTTATTTGAGAGTACACATACGATGCTGTATCCAATGTATCATGACAAAGACAAAAACCGGGAAACAAGCTGGCGAACTTCATCCGATTCCTCCGGGAAAACGGCCCTTCGAAGTAGTGCATGTCGATCACCTTGGTCCGTTGATTACTACGGGGCGACGAAACAAACAAGTATTAGCGATTATCGATAACCTTACTCGTTTCGTAATACTTAAGGCAGTGAGAGATAAGAAAGCCCCGAACGTGGTGAAGGTGCTCGAGGATTTCGTATTGACCTACGGAGCTCCCGTCAGAATGATCTCCGACCGTGGAAGCTGCTTCACGTCGAAACAAGTCGAGACATTCTGCACACGACACGGCATACGACACACCCTAAACTCCCCGCGACATCCTCAAGCCAACGGGATGGTAGAACGAATGAATGCGACACTCTTACCTACCATCATGACGAGTATCGAGGATCACGAGGGCCGAGATTGGGATTCGAAACTCAAATTCGTTCAACGGGATCTGAACGAATCAATCAACGCCACTACGGGAAAAAGCCCATTCGAATCGTTGTACGGCTATATCGCTAGACATGATGAAGGAGAGCTACGAACTCTGACCATCGAAGACTCGAGCAGATACACGCTACCAGCTGTTCTGCAAGACGAAATAAGAGCTCATATACTCGAAGCTCAAGCGAAATATAAAGTCCGCTACGATAGCCACCGGGTGAAATATGCAACTTTCAATGTAGGTGACATTGTTTTTATGAAAGTCGCACATGTAGCGACCGGGGATTCAACGAAACTGCAACCGCGATACCGAGGACCCCTAGTAGTTACCAGAGTTCTGCCCGGTATCGCCGAGCTTCACGAGGATAAACGAGGACGAACTTATGCTTCGACAGCTCACGTGAGCCAATTGAAAATTTGGCGACCATCAAATGAGCTAAGCGATGAAGACGAGCTTCCCGTCGAAGACGACTCGGAGGCCGATGACGATCCTCCATCACAGCTTGACACGTCGGAGGACGTCGAGGACGTCACAAACCGCGAAACTCCAGAAGCCGACGACACCAACGAGAACGTAGGAGGAACAGTATCCCCAAATACAGAACCCCCAAGAGACGAACGGCCGCAGCGAAGACGACGAAAACCACTACGATTCACGAGTTATGATTTAAATGTTTAGTGCGCGAGGACGTGCACTGTATCGGATGGCCGATTGTTAACGGCATTTCTCTATTTATGTGTATGCGGAATGAGTGAGAATGAATGTGAGAGGTACCTCGAATGAGAGAGAGTGAATGCGATGTATGAGAAGGATGAATGATAACAATAGGGATTAGGATCAAGAGATCAAAGCAGTACGTACGTCGTACCATCCTGTACAAAACGTTCTTCTTTTCGTTTAACACTTGTATTATCAATAACATCTATTGGTTCATCTTAACTTAAAACCAAACATCTGACCCTGCGTATCTTGTTTGTTTTTTTTTGTTTTTTTTTCCATTTGTACGTGTATATACATTTTTTTGTCTTTTTTTTTCCCACTCCGTTTAATAGAATATTACTAACAAATTTGGTTCTGGCACACAACTATCCGTCTATCCCTGGACGTACCCATATACTTTTTTTTTTCTTCCCTTGTTAATGTTTTGCCGATAATTACCTTAAAACCAATTTGAACTCCGAGTTCTTCTATTTCTTTCCTTATTTGATCAAATAGCAATCAAATTAATATATTATTTGAAATAAAAAAAGAGACAATTCTACACAACATATCCAAATCTCCCCGGATTGTCAACCCGTCCACAGGAGACTCAAAATCTACTCCCCTCCTTTCCAGGTAGGATACCAATGGACCTCTACTGTTATTAAAACGCGGGCAAAGCCATAGTAAGTGTTCGACCGTCTCGGGGTCCTCTCCGCAGCCACACAAATCATCTTCCAGGATATGCATTCTCTTCAGGTGGGACTTCGATCTATTGTGATTGGATTTTAATCTGTTCAGTATGCCTATTCGAAGTCTGTCCAACCCTACCTCCTGGAACCAAGGTATTGGATGAAATTCCTTGGAGTAATGTTGGTACCGGTACCCCTTCGGCTTTTCTCCCCGAGCGTACTTCTCAATAAATTGTTGAGTTTTCCTTATCATCTTTTCCTTCATTACGGTTCTGAGGTCCGAGTGGTGTATTTTCTCCAAATCTATCTTATCCTTGTTCCCGGCGCGTTTCGCCAGCGTGTCCGCCTTTTCATTTCCCTGGATGCCACAATGAGCGGGGATCTAGACTACTTTGATGTCCCTAGACCTTAATTTTTCTTGGTAGATGATTTGCCTAATCGCTGCTATCGTACCATTCATTTTGGAGTCCAGGCCTTCCATACTTAATTTTTTTGTCGAACTAAGGGAATCCGTGCAAATGCAAAAATCACCTTGTATTTCTCGTTCAATTACTAACAATAAAGCGTGGAGAATGGCCTTAAGTTAAATATTATAAATAGAATTTTTATAATTGACCGATAATTCCTTGACTAGGTGCTGGAAATTCTCCGGGAATATTCCCAAACCTCCTTTTCTCCTGTCCTGATCTAGTCTAAGTGACGTGGGTAAGTTAGATTGATTACCCGTCTAAATTGTCCCGGGTCACCCTCTGGAGGCTTCAGTTTTTTCCCCAATACCATATCCACCTGATTCTTGGAAAAAAGAGCCTCATAGGTGATTCGAAAGGTCTCTAAAATACTGCTCTTTTCCATATCTTGGATGTCTGACCCCAGGTCCTGCCATAAGTGGAATAAAAGGCAGTCTTTTCTTGGATCATCCGCCCGATGGGCCTGATTTTTGAGAACACTTATTTTTCTGCCCTCCGGCCGGAAGGTGGCAACTTTCTGGCCGGTGCGCTAAACGAAGTTTCCACATTCCGGCTACGTCGAGCAGAAAAATAGTATAGGGGAGACTGGGGAGGTTTGACCATACGGGAGGTTTGACCATGTATGCATTACGTTGCTATGACAGCCCAACAAATACTGTTATTTGATGTCAAATATTCATGACGTCGAATGAAACATAAAACATGTGTTCGGCAACTGTTTGAAATACATAGAACAGATTGAGAGATGTATAACGGAAAATACGAAAAAAATTGTTATTTTTGCAGTCCCTTCCTAAGGATATATACCAGTTCCACCAACATTTCATTGAAATGTTTCACCACAGATTCACTCAGTGGACTATCCTCTGAAAGATGGCCGGAGTGATAAATGCACAATATCGTCAAATTATATCTTTTTTGTTGTTATAGCAAAAAAATAGTGTTAGGGAGGTTTGACCTATGTTCGAAGGGGAGGTTTGACCATATCAATTTACGTGCTAATTTCAATCCCAATTAAAAACTTCATCGAAGAAAACTGCGAAGCATGCCAGGAGACGGGATAGCTGAAGAAATTCGAAAGCAGAGTGCTACGAAGTAAAATCAATCTAAAAGTAGCAGTACGGGCGGTGGTTGGTGGTACGGGAGAAAAAAATGAAGGTAAATAAGGGACTGTTGAAATTTTATGTTTCCTAATGCCTGCATTAGTTTAATGTAGTATGATGAAAACTTGAAAAACATCATACATGCTACAATATCTAAGATACGTGCCTTTTTTATCCATGTGGTCAAACCTCCCATCGCCCTGGTCAAACCTCCCATACATGGGGAGGTTTGACCACATTCACGCGCCTCGATCAAACAGGAAATAACTTTGTTTCTAATGGCGTAGAAATTATCAAATAATTCAGGTATATTCTGCATAGTATTCTCAAAGATAACGTACCATTGCGCATACCGATCATTCGAATATAGAGATGCACGAGACGAAGCTAGAAAAAGGTGGTCAAACCTCCCCAGTATCCCCTACACACCTCGGCCAGTAAAAATTAAAGCCTCAGACCACATGTTTGTCAACCTCGGCTTCGCCTCGGCCAACAATTACATGTGATCTGAGACTTTTCTTATTTTACTGGCCTAGGTATGTAATATACTATGTATTTTTCAGTTTTCCTTCGATGGTATTGTTTTTATAACTAAGCTTTCTAAGCAAGTATCTACTACCCTATTCTGAAATTCTCTCCTTCAAATTAGGGCAGCCACTTAAGTGTACTAACGTGTTTATTGGGGTTGTGATCAGGCAACCCAGACTCGTTCTTAATGCCGCGTTTTGAATCGTATTTAGCTTACCGATTTTCTCTATGCTAGATTGATTTATAACGTACCCTGCCCAGTCTATTACAGGTCTGATCAAACCTTTGAAAATTTGGAACAATGTAACTGGGTGTCCCCCCCACTTGAAATTTGCAACCGATCGCAGGATATTTAGTAACTTTGCTGCCTTAGATCTAATCCCGTTCAGGTGTGGCTCCCAATTAAGCTTGTAGTCCCACACTACTCCCAAATATCTAGTCTGAGGCACGTTTATTACAGATTCTTGACCAATTGAAATCTGTTTAGAGTATGGTCTGATAGGTTTTCTGCTATAATTAAATAACATGAGCTTATTTTTGTCGAAAGACAGTGTTAAGTGTATAGATCTTAGCTTCTCTCTAATTAGGGTTAAGCCAATTGTTAAGGATTCCATAATAGAATCGATGCTAGCGTTCAATGTGCTCAATCTAAAGTCGTCCGCGAATGAAGAAAAATTTATCATACCTGGCAGGTCTTTAGCTATGTCCTTCACGTAGATGTTGAAGAGTATTGGACTAAGTATCGAACCTTGCGGGAGCCCCTTGTTGGTCCTCTTAATTCCCAGCAATTTGCCCTCCGCGAAGCCTTGCACCTCTCTTTCAGATAAAGTCTGGCTTAAAAATCTGACTAATCTCGGTGGAATTCGCATCTGGATTAATGAATCAATCAAGGTATCTATGTGGACGTTGTCGTAAGCTCCTTCTATATCCAAGAACACCACCCCCGTCTTCTGTTTTTGTAATCTGGCGATGTCCATTTCCAGTCTAAGATCGATGAGGTTGTCGTGGCACGATCTACCTCTTCTGAACCCGTTGTATCTATTAGATAGTGTTTTATTGGATTCGATCTACCATGTCAGCCTCTCGTTAAGTATTCTTTCTAGGACTTTAAACAAGCAGCTTGACATGGCTATAGGACGGAATCCCGTTCCCTCCGGCTTTGGAATGAATGTGATTTTATACGAAGACCATGACTCCGGTATCCTAGAAGTATCCAGAACCAGGTTGTAAATTTTTAACAATCTGTTTATTGCCGGTCCAGGTAGGTGCTTTATTATCTGGTAGCTTATATGATCTAGCCCTGGAGCGGAATTAGTTTTGGACTTTGCAATGGCCAACGCCAATTCGTTGATAGATATGGGCTTGTTCAAGATTGAATCCTGGTCGAACTCGTAACCCCAGTCTATTTCTCTCCCCGTGGGAGCATGTCTGTCCGAGATTTTTTTGAAGGCCTGAATAAGTTTGGGAACTTCTAAGACCAAATTATTCTCTCTTGAATCCGGAGGGCCTTTTAACGCTCTGCTCTTAAACCCACGTAGCCCCTGCCATATTTTCCCGATATTTTGAGAGGGGTTCATATCTCGACAGAATTTGACGAATCCGTTTCGTTTTTTATCTTCAATTAGTTTTTTTGCTTTCTCAACCAGCTCTTCATATTTAGCTAGGTTTTCGTTAGAGGCATTGGTTTTATAGGTTTCCCCTGATTTCCTTCTTTCGTTTACCATTTCCCTGCACTCTTGATCCCACCACTCAGCGGTGGGGGGAGCCCTTACTACTGTTCTGATCCCATCTTCGTCCAACATAAGCGCCCCTGCCTCTTTTAGTGCGTCTTTGATACTTCTGAGTAGGGTGTCATATGCTGCCAAAAAGTTGTCTTCGTTGACTTCGTCCAGCTCCTCATCCAGTTCCGTAATCTTTGCTCCGAACATTGCCCAATCCACCCTTTTAACCCCTATCCTACTATTTGTTTCGTTTTTGTGTAAATTTCCCCTGTCGAAAATTAAGTGCATAGGGAAGTGGTCACTGCCCATTGAGTCGTTGATCACCTTCCATCTTGCCGCCAGACCAATATCATTCGAGGTAATAGTGATATCCGGGACACTTTTCTTATCCAGGTTGACAAGCCTCCTCGTGGAATCTCCCGTGTTCTGAATTTTAAGTCCTAAGTCCAGAATAATTCCTGATAGCCAATTCCCTCGTGCGTTGTTGAGATCGCTCCCCCAATCTATATGGTGGGCATTCATATATCCCCTGTTATTACTACATTGTTAAACTTGCTCATTTCTAAAAACAATCTCGATAGTTCCAACTTTTCTACTTTGGCTTCGGGCGGAATGTATAAACTAAACAAATGAAACCAAGCGTTGTTGTACTCGAACTTGATCCCCAGAATTTCTACTTCCGTCGGTATCTGCCTCAAGTTAATCGTTGAATACGGGATGTTCTTATGAATTAAGGCCAGGGTGGGCAAGTTTTGAATTTTCGGTGTACAAGGCCCCCGAGCCGGTGTACATAATTGGATGGGTCAGTTAAGCTTGTTACCTGGGTCGGGAAAAGGTCTGTTATTTTGAAGAAGTTTTTCAATAGCTTTTGATCGTAGCCCGGAATTGAAGAAGTATTTTCATAGGAAAATATTCGTAAGCAGGTCATGAATTCCAAGAAGCTATTGTTCTAAGCGACCCAGGTGCGCGTCAGGTACTCCCAGGCCGCCGAGGCCTAATCCCTTTTGATTGGCTGGGTAATAGGATTGGGTGTACAAGCCTACCTGGCCAGTGCAGAATCTGCACTGGGTGTACAGGTTGCCCACCCTGGAATTAAGGTAAGTAAACCCCCGCCGCCGTTGTTTTGAGCCCTGTCTTTCCGAAATTGAAGTTTTTGAATGACGGGAAGTATCTGGATTCCTTCACAAGTCGGGTTTCAGACAAACAAAGTATGTCGCAATCAATGAGCAGATTTCTAATTTCATGTATTCTTGATCTTAATCCATTAATATTCCAGGTTATAATCTCCATATTGTTACTTTTTAGGATTTTCAATTCCCTACTTGTTTCCCTCTCCTCCACCTCTGAAGCTGTACCTTGTCTATACCTGTTTGAGTTGACGTTGACTTTATTATTTTATTATTATTATTAATTTTATTTTATTTTATTTTTTCCCCCTTTATTATTTGTTCCACAGCACCCTTCACCTTATTGATAACTAACCACTTACTTTTGTAGGGTCTATCTACATTACTTATTCTAACTTAAACGTAAAATTAACGATTACCTTCTATTACAATCCCTTTTAATTAATCAAACGTAATGGGAGGACCTCGAACCAACCTCTAATCAATAGAGACTGTCCAGGTAGCCTCCATCCAGGCCCGCCAACACTGAGCTTGTCAATCCGACAAGGCCGCTTGGCTTGGGGCAATCTATTTAGTTACTATTCGAATTGTCATCAGACCTTATTGAAGCGTCTGACAATGACCTTTTCGTCCTACCCCCCTTGAAAACGCGTCTTTTCATGCATGCGAAGCGGGTGGAATCTGAGTTATTGTGACCGCTCGGCGAGCGGGCGCACATTTCCATTACAGCCAGCTTCGAGCCGGCGGAAAGTATGAAAAGGCGTGGTTTGAAGGGGTGGGGATGAAAAGTATCGTGTGCACCAAGGGCGGAAAAAAGGCGATTTCACGAGTGCGAAGGTAGCCGCCCGAGCGTAGATACACAATATACTATTCCATAATTTCAACGAGAGTTTCCACCTCTACCTGCCTAAAAGCCTTAGCTACCTCTGAGTTTACCCCGTAACTATTATCAATTTTAGCTTTCATGCCGTCTAAGGTCTCCTGAGTAGCGAGTGTTATCACCCGGTTTGTTTCAGCCGACACGATTCTATTTTCTAAACCCACCGATGTTGAGGGATCAGGATTTACCTGTGACGGAGAGACTATTTGATCTAAGAATTGATCTTCCAACGTTTCTACTCCCAAATTAACCTCATCATGCTCATTCCCGGAACCGTTATCATCCTCTTCTAATTTCTCATTACCTTCAAAGACCACTCTGGAATCTTTGATCTCAATTCCATACCTTTGTTTATAGATTCTTCTAGTAAGAATTTCAGCCTCTCTAAAGTTTATGCTAAGGACGGCTTTGAGCTCGACCATGTCTTGATTGAATTTGTAGACAATGCAAGTAAGATCCGATGCGTAGTGGCTTTCCAGACAATTAATACAACGGATCACACTCTCACACCCCTCTTCCTCGTGCCCATCTCCACACCTGTTACATCTAAAACGGTGGTTACAGTTGGGACTTATGTGCCCTTATCTTTGGCAAATCCTGCACCTTTTAACTTTAGTAACGAATATCTCCACGAGACGCAGGCTATCGTAGATGCTGATCCCATCAAAGAGGGGAGCGCTCATGTAAATCTTGGCGGATCCTGTGCTTTCAAAAGAACTCTCCTGGGTGCCTTGTGCGTTTTCTGATCTAACCAATTTTTTCAAGACCTCTATTTTCTCGATAGACGCACTAACTTTCTCGTCTAGACCTGCTCTTATATCTTCTTCCTCAAAGTAAGGAGGCAATCTATGGATAATCCCCACATTAAAAACGCAAGCCTTGGGGACCAATGCTATCCAGTTACTATTAACTCTATTGATTCCATTGACTACAAAGCCATTAGCTTCGTTCCACGTATAGAAGTGTATAACTAGCTTTTCCGATCCCGCGTTGTTGATGTTTCTGATTCCAATTCCCAGGTCTCGTAGCTTCGTTGCCCACCTCTATCGAGAAATAATTGCCCAAGTTCTTTGTGGGATCCTTGTCGAAAATCTAAACAGCAAAAGGCTCTTTTGAATGCTTAGTGTACCTATTTGTTGATTGTTTGAACAATTCTAGTCTATATCCCGTCTGATTAGTTTGGCTGGTCTCGGCTGTGTTCTCTCCTGTTCCTTGGCTGATCTGGGCTTCACCTACCGGGATCTGAGTGGAATCTAAATTTGGATCCGTGTTGCACCTCTTAATGGGATTAGGAGACTTTCGAGATGTTGACCTTTCTGACTCTGAAACTACATTTCCCTCCCCTTTAGATGCCCGTGTCGACTGCTCAGACGACCCCGAGGGGGCTTCTCGTGAGACTGAAGGTTCCTGGGAAGACCCCTGCGAACTACTAGACCCAATTATTGCTCTAATCCCAGGGTGGGCAAGTTCAGAATTTTCGTTGCACAAGGCCCCCGGGTCGATGCACATAATTGGATCGGTCAGTTAAGCTTGTTACTTGTTGAAGAAGTATTTTCATAGCCTTTAATCAGAATCCGTAGCTATCGAAGTTATGCAACAAAGAAAAATATTCGTAAGCAGGTATTGAATTCCAAGAAGCTATTGTTCTAAGCGGCCCAGGCGCGCTCCAGGTAGTCCCGGGCCGCCGAGTCCTAATCCCTTTTGATTGGCTGGGTAATAGGATTGGATGCACAAGCCTACCTGGCCGATGCAAAATGTGCAACGGTTGCACAGGTTGCCCTCCCTGGCTCTAATCCCAGGGTGTTCAACAGGGACTCCCAGAGCCAAATTCACTCCCGCCAGGTATACGTGCGCTCCTAAGCTTGTTACCCGTTCACTTAGAAAGAATTAATACCTGACCACCTGGGACTACCTGGACTGAACGGGGGGTCGCATAGAACAATGGGTTCTTAGAATAATTTACCTGGTCAGAT
>JAFFZH010015312.1:30513-42031 GCA_018420115.1 Euura saliciscinereae | reverse complement strand
CAAGTGAAAACCGGGTACGGTCGGTAAAGAAGAGTAAAGAATGACTGGAGCATGCTCTCAAAGCCGAACCCTGTAAGTTTGCCACCTAATCATTTTCTTCCTCTATTATTCACCCCCAAAAGACGCGTGTGCAAGCATGAAATACCCCTGAATCGTTGAATACATAATAAATCTCTTATTGTTAGTCGCTAAATTGTAATTTTCAAAGTGAATCGGTCAGATCGTTTAATTATGTAGTTCAATACCAAAAAAGGAAAACTAATTTTCTACAGATTCCAATGAATTTTCTATATCCTAACACGGTGCGAATCGCGTAACTCTATTCAACCGATCCACTATCGGGTTTGATTAATTGAAAAATCATCTTATTTCACATATTGTCTATGGAGATTCTGGTGGAAACTTGCTGACATTTGACTTCAAACATTTTATAAAAATTACGAACAGTTAACCTCGGAATGTATATCCAGAACACTTCAAATCCGAAGAATACTAATCTGAAAAAACCTGCAACCGTTGTGATAGAATTTTGTACTTCAAACGTAGTGGAATTTCCATCAAAATGTTCCAAATCGATTCTCAAAATTGTGACATTTAATTCGCAATAAATAACAAAGAACTAGCAAAAAACTTGAGGTCAAAAGTTGCGCCATATTGAAGTGAAATGTGACCTTTGAAAGCCATTTTCTTCTAGCGAAGCCAAGCAGGCAATAGAATTTCGAGTTCGCTTTCAGATTCCTCGGAAAATTTCAGTTGCAAAACATGACTAAGTCGATTTTAATCATTTTTGTTTCCAGTAGGTACAGAGAAAGAATCATTTTCATGTCCACTTTCAGTAGAATCATTAGAAATTTAAAAATCCATCAAACATTTGAGGGGAAAAAAACTAATATGTGGTGAAAAATTCTCTTACATCCTTTGGGAAACTGAGAAAAAAAATCAGCAGCTGATTCGGAGACTTTTTTGACTAGATTGAAAACGTCGAGGAACTGCTGTAGGAAGATGAAAAAAATCTGATGCCTCGTTAAGCGGGCCTCTTGGATCGTGAACAACGTCAAAATCCATTCAACGGATTTTCGAAGAGGAGAATTTATTAATTAAAATCCACTCTCGGACTTGTAAGTGACACGTGTACTTGATATACTTCCGTGCACTGTGCCTGTTTCCCTCTGTAACACGCCACGTCAATTTATCCAATTTAACGCCAAAGCGTTAAAATCCGATAAAATTTCCGAGAAATTTTTATCAACCTACTGTGTCGCATTATGACCATGGCCTGGTGTTTCGTTACCTATAGCCGCTCTCACACAATCAGGTTTCAATTCAATTTGATTGGAATCTTTTGTCGTCGGTACTGTTCCCGGAATGAATATGGGTATTATGGAGTATAATTTCCCAGAAAATCATTAAATCCCTCGCAAATATTTTCTATATCCATACACGAATGCTATCATACGCAGCAGTGAAAACGAGTTTCAGCTTTTTTATGTTCTTTGAAGACCACGTCGTCGCATCGAGGTTTGAAATTTCTTCCGTGCGCGGTGCGGCGGGTATAGGCGAACATAAAACACTGGTGAATGAGTTCGAACAATTTTAAGTGATGAAATTTAAGATCCGTGGCGCGGCTCCTAGACACCTACGAAAATACCTCAGTTCCCTCCGAGGCTGGAATTTTCCACCGCGTTCTAGAGGGTGAAAACTTCACCAATTTAACCCTGCCTTCGTAATTAGTGTGGATACATCAGAAACTAGACGAACAAGTATTAACAATATTATGAAAATAAGAAAATTCTTCGTATTTTTTACAATTTCTACGATTTATATAAAAAATTCCCTGCTGCAGGTTCAAGCATGATCGCCCTTTTTCTAAACTTACGCGAAAATAAAAACGAGTTTAATCTTAAGGCTAAGTTAGGAAGGAGCATAAAAAAAAAGTGAAACAAAAAATAAATAACGAGCAAAGTTTCGCTTAATGAATCGTGACCAACGTTTCCGTTGAATAATTTATTTAGCCGTCAACGAAGTTGGTCCTTGACGAAGAATAAAGGGAAAAAAAAACGAAATATACGTGACCGAGTAATAAAAGCGTAACAATTTTTTTTTTTTTTTTTTCAGGAAAAGAATAAATATTTTTTTTGTGTTTAGAATTCTAAAACGTGGATTCAATGTACCCAGAAATTTATTTGTGGAGCACGTGCCCCGCCGTGACGTCAGTCCTCAAATACGACACGAATTACCTTGTTTGAGTCTGCTTAAGGCCTTGAGCTAAACGCTGTTTGCAATTTCAAGGATATACTTTCGATGCAACGACGAAATCGATTACGGAATTTGAACGGTAGGTTTTTTATTTTATTTTTTTTAAATCAGAATTTTTTGTGAACAATCCAAATCAATCAGTGTGACATGGGAAACTGTTTCAGCAACCATTTATAGTGAAACAAATCCCGCTGCTATTAAAAAAAATAATAATAAACAGGAAAAGTTTGAAAAAATCGAGAAGGAAGAATGTCCCCACTTCGGCTCTAGGCTCAAAAATGTTGATATCTGACAGACGATTTTTCAGAATTTTTTCAGATTTTCAAATTATGTCGATCAATATGACCATTTTCAAAAATTGAAGACAATACGTCTCGTGGCGAAAAAAATTTAAAAAAAATACCGAGTCCCTTTCAAAGTGAGAAAAATCATATAAAAATTCGCGGACCAAATCCGAGAGGTCAAGGGTCAAACCCAGGACGATTTGGCATGGAATGCCCCATATACTTGACGTTTTCTCTTCCATTTCACGTACCTATAGACTCTAGAACTCTCTTTTCAGTACCCGCAGAATTATTTTTTCTCTTTATCGTTTCCTACACTGGAATAAATAGTCGAGTAAGTTGATGCTCCGAAGGAAAGACGAGACATAGAAACGAGAAAAAAAAACACGAGAATAAATTTGTAATCTAAATTACGATAGAAAAAGATGAATAGATAAGTGGGCAAATTGATATGCCAGACAATGAGAAGTTCTACAAATACTTTCACCTCGAATCCGGTCATACCCGCCGGGCGGTGGTACGTAGTTGACATAAGAAAGAATTACGTAATACGTTTGGATTCAATAATCGTTTGTCAGGCCTGAACGATTCGATATCTGACTTCCCTCGCACGTTCTATCACTATTATCATAATTATCTTATTTTTTTATCCAATCGCGATTATGGCACGCGGATGATAATCAGTCGTTCAGATGGTTACAAAGTCAGCTATAAACTTATCATGACGTTGAGAATCGAACTGTTAATTGCCGGAGGGTTATGACACTCGTTACCACTGACTGACATTTCAAGATTGTATGTGAACAATTCCGGCCAGCTGCTTCGGTGCGGAGGTTGAACTGTCTTTACCATTTATGTTTCTAACAGACTTAGCGGATTTTGTAATGATAGAAAAAAGTAACCTGCCCCCTGCAGGGTCCGACTCATCACCGGCCTGAATTTTTATTGGTGCCAAAGTTACGCGCCGACTAAGATATTCGTCTATCGGTGAGAATGGTGTCACTCTGGTGTGAGTCCACTGTCCAGTATCGCCGTATGTGTTCGTTACGTGCTCGTTACAACGATTGAATTAATGATCGTCTCTGTTACGCACGCGTGTGTCACTACGTATCCGAATATGGTACGAGCCAGGGTCAAGTGTTATCTCAAACTTGGGGTCACTTGGGGTCATCTTCTGACCGATAGAAGATTACGGATTTTTTGCGATAGGGTGAATTTGCATACATTCTCTTCCGCAGTTTCACGCACGTGCCTTCAAAACTTTTGATTATCCATCATTTATAGTCATTCCAATTTTGAGTGCAATTATAAATATGGTAATCGAAAAGTCGTTCATTCCCGTCCCTTCGACCGTTCATTTTCTCAAAGTTGATATTCATAACGACTTTGTCAGTTTCCACATTATAATTATGCGGATCAAGCATTGCGTCAGAGCTAAGGAATTTGTAACTTCTGTTCAGCACAATGTCGGCTGAAACAAGAAACTGAGACTTGGCGGTGTCTCGTGATGCCCACGGGCAGAAGAACGCCTGGTGACTTTGAGGGGGATTAGCATCTCCAGTTTCCGAGTTTGTTGCGGATCAAAAGTTGGATTCATTGCCCGAGGTGGACCACAGAGGTTACCATAGACAGCCGAGCTTCTGCAGTATTCTAATTGGTTGATTTGAACATTTTTCTGATATTTTTCCTTCGAATATAAACGTTCAATCGAACATGTCGTGCCCAGGAGCACCGGCTTCTATCACCTCCAATCAAACACGGCTTACTTTTTGTCTATCGACATCAAAACCGCCAGTCAATAACAAATCCCTTCAATCCGGCTTTGATTACGCCCAGATGTCCGATTCCGTTAATTATTATATCCGTATCATTATTTTAATTACTCAAGTCCGTAAGCCCCCGGGGCAGTTCGAACGATTAATCGATTTAGTATTTTGCAGCGTTCTCTTTCAACCCGATGATACCATGTACGGGCATGATACTGTGGGTAATGATCGTTCCAATGAATGACATCCAAGTCGCTCTATATTACGTGTTGAGTAATCAAAACGAAATCTGAGACCAAAACGCCCTTTGGAAGGCAGGCACAGGGCGAACCCTCGTACCAAAAAAAGATCTTACCGGATGACCTGCAAGAAAAACCTGCCTAGTAGACCTCCCTTGGATATGGGAGTAACGGGCGACTTGGCGCACCCTTATTTGAGATGAAACGGCTGATCTTGAGCGCCCCAAAAAGTCCTGTTTCATTTTCTCTGCAATCCTTTTCGGTTCAAAATAAAGTTATCGCATGTCTTCAAATCGTCGTCAAAAGAAGACCTCTAGGAAATTCAGAAGATCAAAGTAACTCTCAGAGAGCAAATTTCGATATCGAAATATATTTTTTTCATCCGTGGCATATATTCGAAGTAGGCGAGAAGATGGGAAAAGATGAATGGCGAGAGTTGGATTTTTTCGAGGGAACTTTTATGCCGTATAACTGCGGTGATAAAAACAAAACAAAATATGGGCGTAAGGAGGGAACCAACCACACATTTTAGAGTTGATTTGAGAAACTCGCATCAAGTAAATACGACAAGGTAGTTGGAAGGCGAGAAGGAATAACAAACTTTCTTACTCTTGATACCAACTTCTACCACCTTCATAACTCCGCCATATTACTGATATTATTACCACACAGGCCACGCCACAGCCTGAACTAACCCAACCCTGAACTTGGTTCGATAAGTTGTGGAAAGCACCGCCAAATTCGTAGCAGTAAAAAAAAAGTGAAAAATGTACGTTTTTCGGTCCAGTCAAAGTTGGGACTGATGACGCATAGATGTAATCTAATCTGTGATTCTACGATCTACGATTCTAGGAGGTCGCGAAGGTAAACAGGTCGAGTAACGAGTAAACAACCGATGTCAACCGTGGTGAAACGAATTTCCAGACACTATCCCGTGTCCGGACTGACCGGAGACCCGCGAAATTGAATAGTTCAGAGTAGGTTCAAGTCTGGAATCAAAGTAGACTGAATGAGGATCTTAAAAAGGTTCCAACTCGGCCTCGTAGCGTGATAAGTGAATCAACCCATTCCAATAATACAGAAATGAGTAGAAACTCGAAAAAGTTGATCATGAACCAGGATTCCTCGGACGGTCTAAGCGCTGCAACAATCGATACCGCATGCCTCGCTCTGTGTAGCCACTGAGCCACCAGCCCAATAGCTTCTATACGTGTCTCTTTGACGGAGACGTGTGCCACCCTGGGCCAGTCCTGGCAAACAGCTGACTATTTCTCCTCATCGACAGTGCTGCCAGCAGCTGCTCCCAGGGTCTCTACCCATACCCATACCAATACCCATCTTCTCCCCCTGTGGCCATGGGTCGTAGCCACGGCCCGGTCTGAGGTCTCGTGTGTCTGCTTGTCCGGAACGAAACAGCGACGCTCTATGCACGCCGCGGTCTGCCCTGGCCTGGTCTGGCCCCTGCTGGCTGCTGCAGCGTTTGCCCGGTCGAGGCCAAACCGGGCAGGTGCCCCAAGCCCCATCCCACCCGTCGTTGTCGAAAACCAGGGACGTTTTCAGAGGGCGCAAAGGGTGCCTCAAACATACAATTTTCCATTCTCCATTTTTTTTTTCCTTTTTACAATCAAATATCGTGAAACTTTGTTCAACCTTTCCCTGTTCAAGTTCAATCCATCCGAGTCACGAGACTCGACCGCACGCTATCGTTGATCTCGAGTTTAGATCTCGTGCCGATATGAAAAGGTATTTGAGTGGGGTCAAGTTATCGAGCAGGGACGGTTTATCGGTTTTAGTTAATGACGTTGAACACGGAGTTTAAAATATTTGTATCGATTTTTTGAGGTGTAGATTTTGAGGCCTTGATGCGGCGACCCCCCTCCCCCGTCGCGATATTGAAAATCAGAAGGACAGAAATGGATTTGATCCTGGGTCTTGTAAGGTATCTGAAACCGTTTTACCCTCAGCGGAGTAAATATTGATATATTGCTTCGTGTGTGACGTAAGTACACGCCTTTACACCTATGTACGGGGAGAGCTCACTGAACGGGACAAAAGTTCTCTCAATTCATTTTATGAAAGTGAAAAATGTATAATAGAACGATGAAAAGGTATTCGAACCTGAAGAAATTTTCGTTTCTGATTCACGCGTGTGTCTAATGTGGTGGGAAATTGATGACAGAATAAAATCAAAGCTGCAAAGAATTCTTCTTTATAGAATTCCACCTCGGAGGATCCAAAGTCTCAACTATTTGTACAGTTCTAATGAAACCCGGCAACCACTTAATCCAAGTGCTCGATAAAGCTCGTGGAAACTTTGAGAATCTAACCGCGACATAATCGGTAGAAGAACAAAATCGATTCATTCGCCGATACGACCGCGCGATGGACCATTAATTCACTGATAATCAGTCTAATTTGCCCGTCGGGAAAAACAAGATTGAATCGTGATGGTGTATTTTTTATCTTTGTTGTATGAAGAAAGGACGCAACTACAAGAATCCTGAGCCTTGCAGCATTCATCGAATACTCACGAATTCTGTAGCGCTAAAATATAGGGATAATTATCGGTGCGCAAAAAACTCAGGCATGGATCAGGATGTAGATGACGAACAGATGCGTCATGAGGTCCCAACTTCGAAGCCTGTATATGTTCCAAACGGTCGATTCCACGCAAAAAACTGTAACGATCTATTTTGTAGAAAATTTCATGAGCTTTAAAAACAGTGATGTTAATTTTTTACCTAGGAGCAGCCGAAAATGAGCCATCGGTTGAAAAGTAAAAAAATAAACATTCATTTCCCTTCACGGCCAGTGCGTTAAAAAATGGACTCATTCATTAGAACCCAAGAGGTGAAATTATCGAGAGTTTCAGCTTCCGCAGTCGTGATTGATTGATGAAGAAAGTGTTCGGGTTTTCGCAGCGTCGGTAATAAAACTTTCAAAATAATAAATTAAGTTACATTGATGATTATTGTGAGAGCGGATCCTCGCAATTTAATCATTGAAAAACCCTTTAAGAGCGAGTACTTAGTACTACCCTCGAGTACTCAATTTAGAATTCGTCTATTGAACATCCTTTTATTCTTGCCATATATAACCCCTACCGCATATTCCGCAACAGTTAGATAAACACACATATTTGTACAGGGTTGAGCCAACCACGACGGGTTCGGCCCAGGCCTCTAAAATGGCACTATACCTAAACAAACTCTAATGCCATGGGTTCGAATGTATTCCAAAGTTAACCCCAAACCCCGGAGGTAACGGCACTAAACTAAAACCCTTTTGGTGATTATTGCTTTAGACATTGCGATTTATCCCTTTCAAAATGTTCTCCCCCCTCCCAGAATGCAATCGCAATAACGAACTTGTTGAATTTCCATCATGATTTTTGAATCACAGAACGAGCTCACGTCTTCTGTCATTGGAGGTTCCTTTCCCAGGACTGCCCCGGTGGTAAAATTAGGTTGAAATAGCAGACTTCGAGGAATATTTAAGTGGGCATCCGGGCGGAGATGCTGACCTGAAATCTGAAGCTGAGCTGCGGTATTTTACAACGGACAAGGCCAACAGTCCGAAAAGATATTGTTCCAATCATTCAAAACTTGTCGGACTAGCTCGGGTGTTGGTTTGGTGTTGGTTCCATGGCAGGCCTGCATCTCCTCGTCCTAGGATAGTTTTTTAAACCAGCTAAAGTAAACTCGGGTCCCTTCCGTGGATATATCTTCATATTTTTTACTCTACTGCCCAGCCATAAAACAAAATGATGCGAATGATTCGACGCCGATCCGCTGAAGTGAAGAATACAAAGTGTAGAATTCATCAATCGACACACGAACCACGTATTCGGAGAATCTGCCACAATTTCAAATCGTCAGAGTTTTTTTTCTTTGGTGACCTAGGATCGTTGAATGAGAGTAGAATTTTTATCCACAGCCGCTACTCTGTATGCTTTGTATCCGGTGTTTCATGAGAACGTGTGCGGGCAACCGACATCGAGGTAAGGCGGGATTTGGGATTTACGGATTCAAGGATCTCAGGATTTGGGGATCCTAGGATTTCTGGATTCTTCGAAGGTCCGGAGGCTTCCTTACCGCAGTTTCGGGGTAAATTTATTTGACACCAGTGGGTAAATATACTACGTTCCAAAGAGCTTTGTGTCTTCCAACGGTATTTTATATCAACTTGACAAATTCAGCGCCTGTGTACCTTCACTCCAACCACTATAACTCACTTCACCCACTGATTAAGGGCTCAAATGTTCCCAACAAATCATACATTTCGTTTTCATCCACGCCGCATGACTGTCTGCACTGGCTGTTGATCCGAAGCACTTTGTCTAAAACCACAGCGTCCAACTTTACGATGGTTCATGTTGACCGTCACAAAATTTCATCGAACTTCAACGGTTGCTAACGATTCCGTTCGTTCGGCATATTCTCGTCTCTCGAGAAGCTGAGAGGATTCGCCGGAAGCTGTAGTCATGTAACCTACCCTGCGTAGGAAAGTATATGGTGACTTCCCCTATGGGGGTCGCTTGCTGAGATTAATGGTAGGAGCGTTGCGAGTTGCCAGTTTCAGTTTATCTTTCAAGTTACAACGACTCGTCCCTCTCTTTCTCTCCTTTTTCCTTCCCCTTCATCGAGCACTGGGCTCGCCCGAAACCGTCATCTCGAAATTCCGGTTAGCCAGGTCATATCTACTACCAAGGCTGAGTTCCTAGACGTTTTTCGGGTACGACAAACAGTCAGATTGGAAATTATTTCGCATCGATTTAAAGAGCCTTCAAGCCAGCTTCGCAATTCGATGCGAAACGAGCCTTGGGTTTGAGGCGAAATTATTTACCAACAAACTGCTGATTTCGTACTTCGTATATCACCAGCAAGATACGCGCTGACTTGTTGTCGGCATGGCAGTCGGAGCGAGGGGTTAAATTGAACGGCAATAACTCAGTAATAATACCGAATTTTAGGCATCGAGGTGTAAATTTTGTTCCGTCTTCGGTCTGAATTCCGAACCGTTGAGAGGTAATCAAAACAAATATGCTTGAAGGGTTTTCGAGTTCGCTTGATTTCCTTTTCGTAACTTTCGTCAAAACGATAACAATTCGACTGAACTTATCACCGTTCTGACTATAAGCTATAACGTAAAATGTAAATTATTGATAAAGTAAAGGTAAAGTAAAAAAGTAAAAATCATTTCAAAAGAAATCGTCATTTATTTATATATTCTACAATATATTAGAATCACAAATTACATATATACTTGATTAATAATAAGAATGTACAGGAGTTTTATCATCCACCCTTTGAAACTTCTGTGAGATGTACCCTTGGTGAAACCCTTCGAGGAAAATTTCAAAGGCTCGAAGCCCGGACCGACGTCTAGCCAGCAACCTGCCTGGCGATCCCTTCTTATTCCCTTTGCGTACGTATAACTCGTCTCACAAGACCCTGCAGCGAGGATCTTAGGAACAAAAGAAAGTAGAGAGAGAGAAGCAAGAGAGGAAAAGAGATAAAAAATAGTACCTGTTCCTTTACGGTCGTAGCGTACGTCAGGTAGGTATGATATTTTCTCACGAGTTTCAATCGTTAATTAAATTTACGCCTTTAAACCGTAACCGTTGTAACTATTATAACTTATGTTATGCTCTACTCCTGTGCAATGTGCGCCTGGGGGATGCGTGTAGGTTACGTTAGAGAATTCGAGTTCCGCAGAGTTTCGTACTTTGTATAGTAACGGCAGCGGAAACCGCAGGTAATAAACGCAGGCAAAGTAACACACAACGTCGACGCACCCCTTGGCCCGTGAAATCCGTCCTTTGGTACACCAGTTTTAATTTAGTCTACCTCCGTCTATACCGTTTTCCGGCCTCACAGTCGCACCAACGGTTCCCCATACACGAACACGATACACACCTAATACATAATTCTATATTCTTTTCTCTCGCTTTGTCCCCTTCTTGATACTTCCACCAGTCGTATAGTACATCGAGACTCTTAATCGCCACACGGTTCTCACAAAGAAAATTAATACTCCCTTATACCTCTCGGACCAACACTGCGAACAAAGAAAGTCAGCCGCGCAAGAGGAGCTGAAAACATAATATCTCGAAACTAACCCCGAAGGTTTGTGAAGGAAAATCCACCGCTAACACAGAATTAAGCCATTTTGATCAGACTTCTGAACAAATCGATGAAACTTTACGCACCACAATCACCGAAATTCTACGTCTGACTGTCAACTAGTTTCTCATATGAGTCGTCGATCGAAAAGATGTGTGTGTGTGTGATAGGGGAGTTTCCACCGAGAAGGTTACACCGCGAACTCAACATACACGTCCGTATGTATCCGTGCGAGCGGAGTAAAGACCGAAGAGGCAAGGGTAGCCAGACGGCGAACAGAGGGAGAAAGAGAGAGAAAGAGAAATAGCGGGAAAAGAAGGACGCGAACTCCACGGACTACGTAGAACAAAGACGAACTGCTATAGGGGACTCGGAGACTGGAGGCAGACGGAATCCCGTCTCCCGTCCTACCATCGGATCCCGCGACTCGCTGGGTTTAGGGTTTCTGTATAACGTGGGGGGGGCAAGTGGTCGGTTCCCCTCTCCCCCACCAGACGGCGCTCACGCTCCTCCTCCGTCCGCGGTGCCAAACGTGTTTGGTATACGGCGTACTCAGTTACCAACAGACCGCGGGATCGCTCGTACGTACCACGGCTAGAGACATGAATCGAGTTTGCTGCGCGCACTCGGGTCTCTGAACAAAGACTGGCACTGTTTTAACTCGTGTTCCTTTCGCCATACGCGTGCATATTTGAAGAAAAAAGAGACAAGGAGAATTTTAAGCAGGATCTGAAGACATTCCACGGGATAATTTTTATTCGCATAATAATCTGTATCCTCTAAATTGACAGTTTGCTTATTTATATACATCAGTCAAATATCGTAAAATCGTAAACCGGAAGAAGAGA
>JAFFZH010015312.1:8930-22583 GCA_018420115.1 Euura saliciscinereae | reverse complement strand
CCAAGGTTTGCCTGCTGGGCCCCTGATCCGGATGCTATCAGGCAACAATTACCGAGGTTTACCTGTTGGACCCTTGGTCAGATTGGCTTCTAGAGTACATGATACTAGAAAGTGCAGCGCGCCTGTTGCGTCCCTGTTCAGGTTGGTATCAAGCATCCCCTACTGAGGCAAGCCTGTATAGCCGCCAGCAAGGTTGGCGCCAGGCATCCCTTACTCAGGCATGCCTGCCACGCCCCGGATCAGGTCTTTATCAGGCTGTCTTTATTACGGGTTTCATGCCACAGTGTGAAATGTGTGATTCATTAAGAATCAACCATTATTTGGTACACTTTTAACCTGCCGGAAGCACGCAGGATAATCATTTAGATAAATATATTCGAAGCTCTTATTATTAGTAGATCAAAGTTTTCACAATATCTAATAAGTAGTTTGGCGTAGTAGGTAGGGCGTGCGATTAGTAATGCGAGCGAGCGATAGGTCCAGGATCGAAACCCGGTTAGGTCGAAACAATGCGAAGTTTTTCTGAAGTGAAATTGCGTTCTAGCGTTGGTATGCGGCCGAGTATGAGTGGTTCAGCTTACTCAACCCATAAAATTTTTATTTAATCATTATTTTTGTAGCATCGGATGATACAAACACAAATCCACAAATATGATCAGGGCTTGATCAGGGATTGATCAGGAAGCTTGATCAGGAAGCTTGATCGGGGCCTGATCAACAAACCTAATCAGGGCCTGGCTGTAAAATACTGATCAGGGCCTGGCAATCAAACCTACACTCAGCCTGATCAGGTAATTCTAGAACGTCACGTTACATTACTGATCAGGGCCTGACCAGGCAGCCTAATAAGCACCTGATCAGGTGGTAAGGTTTGCTTGATCATGCCCTGATTGTGGCCTGACCGAAATTTCTACTCGGGTTTCTTCAGCCTCTCAGTGTTTTTAAGTCTCACACAAATGATGTAAGAATAATTTTTTTTTTTTAGTCACGAATTTTTTCGGGTGGTTTTTTTTTTTTTTTTGACAATGTAGAAGCGGCAAATCCTTCGGGAAAGCAGGTCGACGTTTTAAATTCGTTGAATAAATGATCGCAACGGTGAGGTGGGAATAAAAGTTTCTTTTTTTTTTTTTTTTTGTTTTTGTGTTTTATTTTCTCTCCCCGTTTCTCGTTCAGGGTTCGAAAAAAAAAGTTCCTGAATCAATGATCCGGTGGGAAAATTAGGGCTACTACCCGTCACGCACACACTAACCATATACCCGCGAAAATATATCTTCTACCAACGAGATTTTTCCACCTCTCGGTTTTACACACCACGCGGTTTCGCTCTGTGAACAACTTTGCTAAAGACCGAATGCCTGGGGGATAAGGTTACCAGGACAAGTTTTTTTTTCTTTTTTTTTTATTTCTTTCTTCATCCTTTCCCTCTCTATATTTCTTTAGCGTTTTCTGCTTCCTCTCTATGATAGGACTTTAGCCAACCAGTCTTGTAAAACCACAGGAATGACCGAGATCTCTCGCCATAGGGAATCCGTCGACGTTATCGCATCCGAAATCCCCTTCTGTTAATTTATTTATTCTACGTTTCGGTTTTTTTTTCTCTTCTTTGTCTGGTTCTTTTCAAGATCAACACGTGGTGTTCGCGGAGGAGAGAAAAAAAAAATCTTGAAATCGAATGAAATCTAACGTTGTGCCTTTTTTTTGTCATGCGGTAGTCCATTACCCACGGTTAAATTTCATCTAATTAACTCAACTTTTATTTGCACTCGTTTTCGGAAACGAGGTCTCGTTAGGGGTGAAATTGACCTATAGCAGGCGCTCACCTCACCCTCACCCTCACCCTCACCCTCACTTCCTTCCTGACCCATTACCTTGCCTGTACCGTTACAATGCGTTCAATGATCGCGGTTCGAGGTTAGTGGGTAGTGGTTACATTGTGAAATAGTAGGTATAGTATACACAGAAGTAAATTTTCAAGGTTTCATCGCATGCTATCCAAACGCGATGGTTTCACTGCATTGTATTGTATATATATATTCGTGTGCTGATATCGTTAAGGTTTGGCCAACGGAAATGTTTTACCCGGGACCTAAGGAAGGAGGCCTATACCTACTCGAAAAGTACATAGTCGAGTCAAGTGGTGAAATTTATGTGGAGTATATAGGGGAAGTTTCTCGACATTATATCATATTGCTATTGTTACGAGGAGGGTTTCAAGCTCTTTTGGTCACCACGAAGACTACGGTCTTCAAATTATTCTCATACTATTAACATATATAATAATATTAATAATAATTATTATTATCGTGAAGCAGAACGACGACGATGTACTATAACGTCATGGTTGGTGCTACCGACTTCTCCCCCTTCTTCACCCCCGTATTTTGTATATATCTACTCTATATAGATAGATAGGCGGTTTATTGAATAGAAGCGTAATTTGGTGCCGTCGTCGTGCCGTCGGACATGAAGTTAATTGTGTATTCAGGAAACGTTCCTACCCTGTACTACTCTCCGTTACGCCGGTAATACCGCCCGTGCTATACAACCGGTGCGTGGATAGAACCGGCGAGGTGAAGAGATATTGCGGGTTTATTCGACTACCGAGTACCTACCCAACGTCCTACACCTCTCACAATCGGGATTTAGTACGTATGGAGACAGGAAGGCTTCGTCACCACCTGCTTTCAGCCATGACATTACCTTCATCCATATTACATCTGTTTCTCTCTCTCTCTCTCTCTCTCTCTCTCTCTCTCTCTCTCTATCTCTGTTAATCTGTATAGTCTGAAGGCGAATTATTAGACAGTACTGACTTCGTTCGCCTATAAATTGACAAATAAACCGATAATCAAATTCATATATCCCGTGTGGAAATCGATTTTTAATCGGGTAAAACTACTAGGGCCCCGCTAGGGCCCCGCCTAGAATCGTCACGCTCGCCCCAATTGGGGAAAAACTACTAGGGCCCCGCCCCTGCTTTTCCCCAATTGGAGCGAGCGTGACGATTCTAGACGGGGCCCCAGTAGTTTTCCCCGATTGAAAATCGATTTCCACACGGGATAAGACTGACTTCCGGAGATTCGGTAAAATTATGCGGATTATCCCATTTTTATACTACTTTTCTTCTTAATTTGAGATTCAATTAGGACGAAAGAAAGGAATATCCAAGAAAACAAGTCCACTTTATTTGATTGATAAAACACGTGCGGTTTCGGATGTTTTTTTTTCAGGTTATCTCAATTTTGGTAACATCTATGGCAGTTTTTGATGAGTGTTTTTGCTTAGATTTTTTGTATTTTTTAATAAATTGCATAGTTTCTGAGAGAGGGAGAGAAAACAGACTTGACACTGACCAGTTGTGATTCAATTTGGCAAATATTCAACTGTTGATCAATTGAAATTTTCATGAATAATTCCGGAGGGTGAATCACGTCTATTTGGTGTGCCTGCATAAAGTAAGAAATGTTACGAGATATTGAGAGATATTGGGAATTTTTCAGGGGAATATTGAGGAAAATGTCAGAAGATTTCGAGAGGTATTATGAAATATGAGGAGATATTGAGGTAAAAATGTTGGGATATATATATTAGGGTAAAAGAAATGTGGTGTAGACATTTTCGCTAGTGATTCACCACCCCGGATAATTCCAATAAACTTCGACCTCTAGACGTATGGACGAAAATTGTAATGGGCATAGGTGAGAGCATTAAGTATTTATACACGGATTTGAGGTTTGCACACCTCTACCTTCCAACTTTGGGTTCAGTATACAATAACAGGTATTTCTCTTCATCGCAACTATAGCCGCCATCTTTATTCACGGATTTGCGCTATTCAGGCTGGGACAGAAGCAACCTTTGAATAACTAAAGATTAACATGAATCATGCATAACCAACACTGAGTAAGGGCATGTTATGTCGCTGCTGATGCCACTCCGGGCTTAATGCGCGTGGGAAAAATAGATTTTTTTTTTTTTTTTGTTTGTGCCAGTGAAATAAAAAAATAGAAATAAATAAAGTAGAAATCAGAGCAGATATTTGGAAGAATTAGGTAAAATCAAAGAAAATACTTTATACGATTCATATTCTGCACGAACGAGACACTTCTGACTATATTTTATATAGTCCTCGCGCTGCTGTGATGAAGAGTGTCGGTTATCTCCCGAGGGACGTGGTGTCTTTTTCTCTCCCTCGTTACATCTTCAACTTCCTGCCTGCTGAGATATCTACGACTATACGGAACCCATCCTCAGCGGTTCAGAAGATCAGAGATTCTCTCACAGAATCGTTATAATACTCACATCAGAAGCTTCTTCGACCTCTGATTTGTTACACACTGTGGCTACGAGGCTATACGGCTTGAAATAACTTGAAGTTACAAATCAGGAACTATCTAATCTCTGGACTAACCACTCGGTCATCAGCCAATTTTAGAACGTTAATTATTTCCGTTGTCAACATAGTGAGACGATCTATGACGAATTGAAGGGTGGCACGGCAAAACGGTGTAAGTGCCAAAAAATCGAAAATATGTTTTTTTGTTTATAAAATTTTCTAAAATCCGTACGCACGTCCTTGCAAAACGATATGGCCGACAAAAATTTATTCGCGATGATATAAAAAGTTGGCACGGCAAAACGGTGTAAGTGCCATCTGCACCATCTCACAGTGTATGTAACGGATTTTTTTTTCAACCAAAATCAATATTCTGAACGCGTAATATTATTTCCTTTAATCTTACTTATTATCAGAATCAGATTTGCCGAAAGTATTTCATAATTTATGATCGTGAGAATCAACAAACTAAAAAATATGAATTACCGAGTGAATTACAGTTGATGATCTTCAAATGAAAAAGATTAAGCCCACATTGGAATTCAAATATGATAATATTCACTTACGAATGCAAAAAATTGTAATTCATATAGTGGTATTCAATTTTTGAATTACGTGTTTATTTCGTTGGATGAGTAGGATATTGGTTCAGAAGGGAAGTTTTTTTTCGCGGTGTCCGTTATTTATTTCTCTGAGCTGACGTTTTTTTTTAGATTTCGATGAAAAACATCTAATATCGATGAATCGGACTAGTGTTCGTACTGTTTTACTATCTTTTCCATCGAAATTTCACGATATTGTATGAAAATTATGTTCATTTTGGCACTTACACCGTTTCCGATCCCTTCCTCGTCCGCCATTTTGCCCCGTCATATTTGAAAATTTATACGAATTTGGAAATCTATAACCGAATATTGTTCATTAAGGTTCAAGCTTTCGATTCATGTTTTTTTCATAATTTTAGCGTCGTAATTGGGTTCTTAATCAGTATCCAAAGTAAAAAGAAAAGTTGGCACGAATCGTGGCACTTACACTGGCACGGAAAAAATCGACTTTCGCGAACCATTTTCTCGAAGACAGATGGCTGTATTGAATCGGTTCTTGCGCCATTCCAAAGATCTCGAATAACTCTACAAAGTACTTTCTCAGATTAAAAAAAAATTAGTTTCTAGAATTTTGGGACAGTTTTTTTGCTCTCCTGAAAAATCATTATGATGGCACTTACACCGTTTTGCCGTGCCACCCTTCAATTGTATAAATCCCGTGACTATTTTTTTCGGATTTACTCTCTAAATATACATGAATCAGCGAATAGTCACTAGATCAGCAGTGAATAATCACTGATAGGTCAAATTATCTGTGGATGAAATGTAAACAAAATTTGCTGAGAACAATTGGGAAAAGTGCAATTCTGTGTGATTAAATGATCAACCAATGTATATCGCGTGTCTAATGACATAAGGATGTAAGCGCCATTATACGACGTTTTGCTGTTTATAATGGGCATAAAGTCGTATAATTTTTTTTTTTTCACGCCAATCGCTCTGAAAACGTTCGAAACGTATAGATCAATTGAAATTACGAAATCGAAAAATGTTATAAGTGCAAAAGGTCGTAAGTTGGGCGGATACGACCTTCTGCATTTAACTGCGAATATTTTTTTTATCGAAATTTTCGAAACGACGTGGATTTCGATTTTTCTTTGCGTTTCACGATTTTTCACAGCTATTTGAAAAAATTGTAAAATTTTTTTTTTTTTTAAATTGGCGCTCACGACCTTCTGCTCTTAACTACGAATATTTTTTATCGAAATTTTCGAAACGACGTCGATTTAGATTTTTCTTTGCGTTTCACGAGTTTTCACAGCTATTTGAAAAAATCGTGAATTTTTTTTTTTCATTGGCGCTTACGACCTTTCTGCTCTTAACTACGAATATTTTTTATCGAAATTTTCGAAACGACGTGGATTTCGATTTTTCTTTGCGTTTCACTAGTTTTCACAGCTATTTGAAAAAAATGTGAAAAAAAAAATGAAATAAAAGTTGGCGCTTACGACCTTCTGTTTTTACTTTGGTTTTTAATCTTCCTTAAAAATTGTAATGAAAGAACGACTTATCCGCCCAACTTACGACATTTTGCACTCACATTTTACGAACTCGTAATTTCACTTGATCTATACGTTTTGACCGTTTTCGGAGCGACTGACGTGAAAAACAAACAAATTATACGACCTTTTGCCACAAAAATTGCGTTTTTGGCGCTTACGACCTTATGCCATTAGACACGCGATATGAAGATCATCAAAAATCTGTCGTCATCTCTGTTGTTGGTTGGCTAGTCTCAAAGAATACAATATCTCAAGACCTGATTCTTCTACGCGCCGATATCTCAAGGTGTGTTACTACCAACCTACCGTCTTCCGTCTTCCCTAGATAAAGATAATATCGCTATGTTAATAGAGGGGAGGAAAGTTTCAAACGTTTTCCCACCGGTACTCATGAGATAGTTTCTCGTTGTACGCGTGTTGAGCTTGAGAGGTTAGCTAGGTGTGTAGACTGTTAGATGCTTACCGAAACGGAGACATTTGCCTCCATGCAGCAAAGGCTCGCGCATAAGGTAGGGATGAGGGGGATAAGATTCAACGTTGGATAGGGTTGAAATGACGTACTTAACCCGAACGTCGTCTACACTCGAAACTGCGCTGTGTGTACCCCCCCTCTTCTTATATTCTTCCTCTACCCACTCTGCTATATAATGCTTCATGCCCTCGACTCTAGGCGAAGAACAGCTTATTGTCGACGTACATATACGTATGTACTTCGATCCTCGAGGCAACATAGCACATCATCATTACCAACACCTCCGTTTACACGTAGTATATGAAATATATCGTTTTTGATGCAACCAAAAAAAAATTGGCAAAGATAGACATATTTTTTTATTCTTAAAAATTCAAGTCACATGAGTTTCTTTGACTGTATTAATATGCAGTTTGTTAAGTTATTATCATATCATATTTATCCTTGTTGTGTCACAAACATTGAAAATTAAATTTCACAAGTTTCAATACAAATTTTCTTGTTTCGTAATACTCAACCTTTGCCGTATTCGATGATGTTTTTTTTTTCTTCTTCTATTTTCTCCATTTTTGTTCCCAATATAAGGGGCCACCCACTACGGTAGACTATTATCATCATCGACCTTCAGCACTATGTGTATACATATGCCGCGAATGAACCTGCGGGTAACCTAATATCCGGGCAAAGTTTCCAACCTCTTCTCATGGGGACGTACGTGTACCATAATGCTACCCACCAGCAGCAGGACATTAGCAGCAACGATCACTTGTCCACGACGGTTGAGTTCAAGGACTAAGGAAGGGCGTGTTTCCTCCACGTATGAGGTGTTCTAGTGTGTGTTTTTTTTTTTCTTTGTGAAATCTTCGAAGTGTATAAAACTATATCCACTTTTCAACAATATCTATAGTACAAGATAAATGGAATCTCGTGTACTACGTACAGGGTGAATTCCGAAATCGAGAAATTAACTTTCAGACAGTTGGATTGGTTCAGAAATGTCTGAAAGATTGTTTCTCGATTTCACCCAACTTCAGATTTTTCAGTCGTTTGAAATTTACCCTGTATCTGTACCAAATCAATGTATAGGAGAACATCATCATGACACTGTTTTTTAATACTTTGATTCTCATCATACTTGAGTATAATATTGATATCTATAGCCGAGGGGGTATCCACTTCAAAATGTGGTGTCCCAACAATTTCACATTTCACAACCATTTCATGAGCATTTCATGAGTATTTCATGGATATTTCATGGCATTCCATAAGTATTTCATGAGATGACTGTCCCAACTATTTCACGAGTGGATATACCCCCTCGTATCTAGCATTATAAATTCACAATTAGTATCACAATTCACTTACAGGGTAAGATGATAATTTTGTGAATGACATTTTCATAAAATATTCATCGTCTTGGCTAAATTCTAGAGGCTCATAATCTCCGATCAAACGGAAAAACAATTTGTTACTATTTCAAGTCAATTTCAAGCCAAGATTGCGTAGTGAAACTGCTTCGCGATTTGATCAAGTGAATATATAGCTTCTAATAGATGAACGTGATCTGTTCTTTATTGTTTAATTGAGATTATATTGGAACTCTATTTATGCAACCTATAAATTGAAAGACAGGTGTTGATTGCAGTTTGCAGTTTGCTACGGTATAAGTTGGGGGCCACGCGACGCCACAATGCGTGGGAACGGCGCCAACGGAACGTCGAGCGATCATTTCCGTGGATCATTTGATCGTATCTTACATTAGGGAAATGAAAGAGACTGACGGTTGCGAACTATGGGCATACTTATCGTTAGAGAAAACGACGACACGTTTCTACCCTACCTTTAATCAATGTCAAATATTATCAAACGACCTTTTTTTTGTCACTTCCGGTATGATAACTATACGGACGTCGAAATTTTACGAGATGATTGGATCTATTGGGATTATAGTCGAACAGAATTCAGAACCCAACCTTGAATTGAATGGCAATTCTGTTTCATTTAAGGGGAGGTACCTGAGTAGAATGTGTGAAAATTAGGCGAATTTTAGGAATTATTTTCTCAAAAAGTATTTGATTGATTTGATTCAACTTTGCATTATTTGGAAGAACATCTATTGAGGTTTGCTTACAATTTTTTTTTATGTATATATATTGACTGGGAGCGCTGCTATCACGGCTGGCATAAAAAGTGTCTCTCGCTCGCACGGTTTCCGGTGCCAGAAATATTAGGAAAATGGCTGGACCGATTGCTTCCAAAATTTTACGCAATATTCTTGGACATGTTTTCTAGTACTCGTCGTAGGATTTTTTGAAAAAACAATTACTTTTTTTTTATCAAGCCAGAAAGGTCGGAAATTGAGGTCGAAAAACAAAAATTCAAACGGCCGCCATTTCACGAAAAAAATTTTTTTTTCAAAAAATCCTACGACAAGTACTAGGAAACATATCCAAGAATATTGTGTAAAATTTTGGAAGCAATCGGTCCAGCCATTTTCGTAATATTTCTGGCACCGCAAACCGTGCGAGCGAGAAACACTTTTTATGCCGGCCATGATAGCAGCGCTCCTAGTCAATATATATACATAAAAAAAATTGTAAGCAAACCTCAATAGATGTTTTTTCAAATAAAGCAAAGTTGAATCAAATCGATCAAATACTTTTCGAGAAAATAATTCCTAAAATTCGCCTACTTTTCACACATTCTACTCAGGTACATCCCCTTAATTACTCTCAATATTCAAGTATTTGAAATAGTGGCAAGATATTCGCTCATTTTTATAAATTTTACAATCGTATCTCGAAAAATTTTTCTTTTCGATTAAGCTGTATGTTTTTTTTTTTTTTAAATTTGATCTCACGGTTTATCACCGGTTCTATGAATATTTGACCGAAGACTCGCTTGACGTAGACTATTTTTTTCTTCAAAAATTCATCTTACGTGTGTTGGTAGATACATGATACTTTTACACGAAGACGCACGCATTAATATCTGTCTCCTCCGTCCCACGTCCAGAATTCAAGGAAATCCGTGCGTGCGGTGTCAAGTGTCTCGTTATAGCTTAGGCTTTCGTGAATTTCAATTCCCAACTCCTAACGCTTCGCGACCACAAGCCAGCGGTTAATGTTTCTCGAATCTCATTTCTTCGTATAGGTACGATTCTGCTAGAAAATGTCTACGTCGCTTTTCTCACGTTCGCAATAATAATTATTACAATCTTTCAACGTTTCATGAAATAATTTCGGTAAATTATAGTGAACCAAAATATCGAGTCTAATACGTGTGAAGTTACGTTTGAAGAAATAAAAAAATACCTCACTGTACAATTTTTGGTTCACTAGAGCGAATTAATTGATTGACGAGCAACAGTACGATTGACGTTGCGGAATTAGAATGAATAATTTGCAACGATGTGCAATGTGCACTCGTACACGGTGATCGAAAAGTTGTTATCTCTGTGCCCGCTCGCGGGTAATCATTCTACGTTATTCAAATCTGGTGTCATCAATCGTGACGATATATTGCGTGACGGTATTCGACCGACGATCAATCATTCTTAACTCTGCAAGGGCTGCATGTTTCCTGATACTGACGCAAAACTGCATCGCGGAATTGCGTTTACATCCAGCTGTGGACGGAATGAATTTATATATATATTGTAATTTCGTTTCATCGTTAGATCACCTTACAATTTTTTTTTTTTACGTTTCTCTTTTTTGCACGAATTTTGATCAGCTGAGGAGACAAAAAATATAAGAAGAGAATAGAAAGAAAAGTTTTTTGTTGACGCTATTGATTCAAGCAATGCTCACGAATACTTTTCTTACGCCTCTGGAAGTGCTCGAGGGGTTTGAGGCGAAAAGATGACGAATGAAAAGTATTATGTATAACCTAAGTGAAATCTGAAATGAAAAATCTTTGAATTCAAAGGTATTTTATCGACGCCATTGTGTAACGTCTGTACATACCACCTACGTCCTTCGTACAATAAAAGTTTTAAGTTTTTGATCGGAAATCTAAACTTGCGTTTGGAACGTTGAAAAATCGTCGAAATCCCATTTCAACAAAGATTTCATCGACTTTTGAGAGGTTACGTTGAAACGAACTTTAAATTGAAGAAAAATGTGATTGAATTATAAAGTCGATAATGAATTTTATAGCCACTTTGACTAAACCTGTATTTAATTTTCTGATTTCAGGTGAGTTTCGCTCCATCGCATCAAACTGGTTTATACAACGTTCCTCGAAATACTCTGCGAGGATAATTTATAGAGGGTAATTGAGAACGGTAAATTACGCCTATAGAGTTTATTTTCCATTTTTTGGTAATCCAGCAACTTTACTTTTACTCTCCTTACAACCCGTCCCGCGGCTTTTTTCTTATATATAGGGATTTACCCAGTATAGCCTCTGCTCGTTTACCTAAGTTGAAATTGTTACATTCCCCCATAAAATTCTAGGCTAATAGTCGAATAAACTTATCCCGTGATCCTACACTCTAAAAAAAAAAGATTTTAACTGGTTAGAAAAATGAAAGAAAAATCTTCCTTTATCGCGGCGCGATGGTTTCACGTCGATGTGTATGTCATGCACGGCTCGATTACCAGGGGGGTCACTGTATCAACCACAATATATGTGTGTATGTATACATCTTTTATCCATAACTCTACACGATATCAAATGAACAATTCTGCGGTAACCGGTTAATCTATGTCCAGCAATTAACATTCTAGTTTTTCTTATCGTATACAAGAGAAAAAAAAGTAAAAGAAAAAGAACAACCACATCCGTATGAGCGCATTGTACAGAAATTATGTACCTTTCAGCGTGAATGAAAACAAAAAAAGGTGTCAATATGCAGTGCTTTTTCTAATTGGTGGATTTTTCTGTACATTGAATTATTAGTAGAAATCTCAACTATATCTGATTTTTGTGAATCTTAATTGGATTCAAGCAGTAGAATGAAGAAGAAAAAACAATCAATCACATCGATTCAAGATTCACAGTGTAAATTTTCCTCGGTTTCGATTAATTTGATATATGTATTAGTTGAACTCCCACTATGAGCGAATCAGCTTTTTATTTTTCAATGCTCATACATCATATAGTTTAGCTGTGATAAAAAAGTTAATACGTCACTATATAGTACGAAAAGCTGGCGCGCAATATTTCTCGAGACAGATTTTATCGAATTTATCTCAAATTTCAACCTCATCGTTGATACACGTGTTCGGTAAAAAATAATGAACCAGTTTCGAATTTCATTAAGAATCTACTAATTGCTCGAAGATCATATATTCCACTGTTCATATTTCAATTGTTATTGTATTTTAGAAATCATCAATGGATAAAGTTTCTGGTTCATTACCTATTCTTAAGAGGATGATTGAAGCTCTCTCTGAACAAAATGTAATCCAGTTCGAATGAACTGTTCTCCAAATATCGCGTGTACAGAGATAAAAGATAAGAGTTTTTGCCAGAGGTTGTTTTTTCGATACTTGAATGCCTACGCAATTTTCAATACCTTCCAAAAGCACAAACCCTCGTTGATGATCTATTTTCCAATGCTAAAGCGAACACCTCGTATACCGCATACCGCACGAATGAAGAATGAAAGAAAAAATATGGTTGCGACAAAAAGAAACATATTAGCAACGGTAACGTTTTCAGTTTTAGCTTCGTATATATGTGTATATTCTTGAATTACAGAATTCTATCTTCTCCTTTATATTCTATCTCGTTTCTTTCCATAAATCGTCTCTCTCTCTCTCTCTCTCTCTCTCGGTTCACTTCCTAATTTTCAAAGCTCACCGACCGCCTCTATCTCTCTTTTCGTGTCACTCTCTCTTGCCGCGCTCGTTAGAAACAGTTGACGATACACTCGAGACGCGCTTCACCAAGGCGGAAGAGCGAGAGAGAGAAAGAGAGAGAGAAAGAGATGGCAGGTAAATGTAGAGGGCGTTGGGCCGATGCGAGCGGGAACTCTCAGCCTTCATGGTCGGACAAAGGAAGTTTGCCACGTTTAATACCGAACGTATACATACATACGTGCACTTACTATACCTCGACGTATATATTCCTTAAATCCTATCAGCGAAGCATCTCTCTACCGTAAAGGCAGACGCGCGCCGCCGGCTCCCCCATTCCACCCGGTGTTGTACCACCGAACCAACGTAACCTAACCTAACTAAGAACCTAACCTAAGCCAACTAACAACATTTGCTGCTGTTGCTGCTAGTGGCTGGGATCGGTTCTCATGGCTATCTTGGCTCCTGCTCGGCGAACTCTGCATGCCTTCTACTTCATACCGTCTTTTTATTACCACTTTTTGCATTCCCTTCGTTCGGCCGCTCTTGTGCCTCGGAGAGTGCCGAGTTCCACGGTCATCACCTACGCTTCCCCCCTTGTTCTGTGTTCAAGTTCTTTGCCGACTATACTACAACCAGAGAATAAAAACGCTCGGATCCTTGATTCAATTTATCAATCTTGTCTGGATGAATCAGATCAAAACCATTCGGTGGGAGAAATTGTTCGGTGCGAGTATTTCGAATAAATTAACCAAGGCTTTGGTATTAAAGCTTAAATTGGATATGACCGGTTTATAGAGTTATCACCTGACGTCACCTGCTTCCGTGAAATCGATCATCACGCGGGCAATGTTCTATTGTATTGTATATGCATCATTACGCGATGAATGTGCCGACACAGTTGCGAGTTATACACACAGTATAACCCCCC
>JAFFZH010015311.1:28542-45888 GCA_018420115.1 Euura saliciscinereae | reverse complement strand
TTTTCAAAAAAAAAAAATAGTCAATTTTTTTGGCCCAGTCTAATTATGATACATATATAGATAAACGTATTATTTGAGTCACGTAGACACGTTGAATCTACTTTTTTTTTACAGTGCCTTCGGCCGAAGGAGAGATCCTGACGTTGTCAAAAGTGACAAGAAGCGAGATGGGCGCCTATCTCTGCATCGCTGCCAACGGCGTTCCGCCCTCGGTCAGCAAACGCATCATGCTTCACGTTCATTGTGAGTGACTAGATTTGATTTCCAGATTGCAATACCATTTTTGTTTTTTGTATGAACAATTTAATATAAGATCATATATTTTCTCAGAAATTTATACTTTTGAAAATATCCCCCTTATTGATTATTAATATTGTGTGAATTATGTGTGTATTAAATTATGAATTGTACACGAAAAAAGAACATTTGAACCTCTAGAGAGGGATAATAGAAAGAATGTGGTCTGACTGGTGGTTACCAAGAGCGAAGAAAGAGTAGAAAAAAAAATAATAACTTGATCGTTTTTTTTTTCTCGTTATCAAATTTTCATGCAGAAACTGTGCGGGAAGGATAGGAAAAAAAGAAAAGAGAAAGAGTTCGAGAAGAAAGAGTAAGAGAAAGAGTACTTCTTTTGTCGTCACTTCCGTTTTTTTTACCTCATATATGGAGGTTTGGAAAACCTTGAGATCGATTCTTCAGTCGATTAGACAAATTTATCCGTGTCTTCAATCGAGGAGACGGATATGCCAGTGTATTCAGTCAATTAGACTACGATCGGGCTGTGAAATTGCCCTGAATCCCTCGGTACCATCGGCCTGTGGAATTTGTTATATTTTCATCCATAATTTTCTCCACTTTCCACGTAGTACTTATCTCAAAGTCAAACGCTTTCCATAAATTCATACTCAGATTCGTTATAGATGTCAAGTAAAGATGCATTGAGGCATGCTTTGCGTCTGGATACAACGAGACTGGCCACTCAACGTGATAAACTACCCACCGGTGGCCAGTCTCGCCAAAGACGATGGCTGGAATCCAATCATTATTGATTTTGCTGATAAATCATAGACCAAAGTGAATTGTATCGTTTTATGATCCATATAATAATCGTACAAATCATTGTGTACTTCATTATTAAATCATCCGATTAACATGAAAATTAGTATGCCAACTTTGTTTGGTTCTCTGATCTCGAATTTGTTATAAAAATTGGAAGATTCAGAATCCAAGATTCAAATAAGGAGAGATTCTACAGTTTTTATCAATGAAAATCAGTATGCCGAAGTTTTTTGGTTCTCCAATCTCGAATTCGTTATAAAAATTGAAATATTAAGAATTCTAAATACTACGAGGGGAAGATTCCACAGTTTTTATTCTTTGAAGCAGCGGATTTTGGATATAGTGACAATAAAAAAAAACGAAGAAATCAAAGTTCGACCTCGTTTAACACTATTGTGCTACTATTTCGTCCAGTTTGCGTGATAGCTAAAAGTGAAAAAGGGTTTCTTATAGAGTATAAAAAGGAAAAAGGTTTCCGTCTTCCTGCAGGTTTCCTACGGTTTACTTCCTCCTTTACTTCCTTTGCATAATTTTCTGTGGTCGTTGACGGTATAGGAATAGGAGCTTTGAGAGTAGTAGCTTGCGCCATAATATAAGCTCGCACTGTCGAGGAGCTACATAGGAATTTTTTTCGCGAGAAGGAAGGGGGTGGATCCGCCGAGGCTGCAGAAGCGGTCTATGTATATATCAAGTAAAACGAGAAACGGAGAGAAGAATAAAAGTAGAAAGAAAGGAAAAAGGGACAAAAAAAATTAAAGTAAAATACTGCTTAAATAACAGTACGAAAAGGACGAAGGGGGCCGGAGGCCGGGGGCGGAACCGAGACGAAGAAGACCGTTGAAAGGCGAGATAATAAAATTACACTTGGGGCGATATACCTCGATGTGAAGTAAGGTTGGGTTAGAAGACTTGACGAGTTTCCTGAACCACCTCGGTTCAAGAACATTTTATCTCGCTTATTCACCTTAAGTCGCTGTTATGACTTTCCTTCCAAATTTATAAAGGAATTTCATTTTCTCAGCTCATTTATTGGCTGCAAATTTCTGTGATCTTTGAAAAGTTTCGGTGACAAAAAATCATTGAAAATTAACTTGATTTGGATAAAAATTCATATTTGGATTTTTTTTTTTTTTTTTTTTTTCTGAAGGAATGACATGAAGATCGCGGAGTTTATATAAAGATTACAAAGATTACATGAGATTATCAAGGTAATTAGATTAACCCCTCGGTTAGTGAAATTTTTCAAAATTTTCAATTTTTTTTTTTTTGTTCAATGAATCAAAGATGAAAATTTCTCTCATTTTCGGGATTCGTTTGGTCGTGACAAAGCTCGATGACTCGAGAAAGGTCAGCCGCGTTATCTCGAGACCGCAGAGAGTAGAATCCTTTCGTTAGGTCGCCGACTCGTCGGTTGGTGCCTTTTGACCGCAAGCACAACCCGGAGGGAAACCATGTCGACGAAATTTCATCCCTACCTGGCTTATTCCGGTACCGCAATCGTATCAACTTAACGAAATCCCAGCCTATTAGCCAAGGCTCATACCCCCAACCCTCGAACACCGTTACGGTCCTTCGACCATGAGCAATGATTCATTTCATTCAGGGGCTCGGAATTTTCATCCCGTATTCTTATCTTTGACGACCTCGTTGTAAAGACGACGAAATGTATTTTTTTTTTTTTTTTTTTTTTTTGACATGAAGAGAGTTGGCCATTTTTTTCTAAATTCTGTTTCGTGTTCCGAAAAATATGCTGGACAGGCCCAATCCGGGAAAACTAGATTTGAACCTCGACGAATTTCCATACGCAGCCCAAAGTGAGATATGAAAAATTTGACGATATCGATTGTTCGGTACAGTAAACTGAGCTTGCAAACCAAATTTCATACGAAAATATTAGAAATTTTATAAATTATTCAACTTTGAAATTTCGATATTGAAGACAAAAGTAGTTGTTTGTGTGGCACGATCGCAAAAAGGAACTTTTTGATTCATTTGTGTGTTGGAATAGCTCCGAGTTTCAAGCTCGGCAAAATTGGCGAAAAATTATATATATATATATAACCGAGTGTGAATCCCAAATTTCATTAAAAAAAAAATATTCAAAATTGTAAGAGTTATCCTATTTTACAGCTGAAGGTATAAAAATCCATAACTCCTACAATTTTCAATATTTATCAATAAAATTTGGTGTTGACACTCATTGTACAAAAACGCATTCAGAAAAAAATCTGCAACTAATTCTGATCAGTAATTCTTGTAGTTATGTTATCGGTGAAACCCCCACTTAAAAGATTATACGATACCACCTATATATACATCCACACGTAGATTACTCACAGGATCCCTCCAGCTCGGTTGAGCATCCTTTTTTTATTCTCTGTCTTTTTTTTTAACAGAATTTAGCTTTGGCGCTCCGGAAAATCCGCTCAAGCCAGTTACTCCGTAACCCCTCGAAGAATTCGCTACCATTGCGCCCTCTTCCGCGATGGTAAAGTGATTTAATCCAAGAGGGGGAGCATGAAGGATAATTTTCTTCATATTTCATTCTTTTATTACACACACCGTTATCGGTGACTTCGATCTTTAAATTTGAAATTCTTGAGAATCAGGAAGCTCGGCGACTTCTGAAATTTGCTGAACGGATTTATTGGACTTGAATAGAATATGAAGGCAGCGACGTTTAGCGAGGAATTATTCATGGATCCTTCTTAATCCAATCAACAGAATAGATCGTAATTAATAATTCGCCTTCGAGTGTTGATCGAGTATGTAAATGGTCTTGATTTATTTCATGTAAAAAATAATCTGGTTATGAAATTTTCGACAAAAAAGGTCATCACACTTTTTCCCATAGAAATAGCAATGAATCGGTCTCACATATTTTTGACGATATCTCACTTCCGGTTCCTCCTGGGTAAAAAATGATAAGGACTGATTTTGAAGCGCACAAAATTATCTACACAAAAGATTTCTATAGTTTTTACCGCAAAATCAACCGTTTGAAAAATATGGAGGATCAAATCTCAGAAAGTCGAAAAAAAAGCTCCACAGTGGGTTCACCCAAATCTTTATGATCGAAAAAAATGTATTTGAAATGTTACGAAAATTCTGAAAATTATTTAATTGGTCCAAAACTCTTATCAGACCTTCTGGAATAGATTTTATTAGAGAGAATATTGTTTTCCTCTTTGATACAGATTTTTTTTTCAATTTTTTTATATTCCTTTCCATGTTTATTACTCTGGATTCTTTTTTACTCACAATCAGGGATGAAATAGGGGTTTAAATTACGTTCTTTGAACCGTGTGAAAAGCATATATGATGAAATATATGTAAAACTGGTGAAAAGGATAAACGAACAAAAATAAAATTAATTATTTTTCTCTTTTGTCGATGATATTTTCAGTTCATCCGATGGTACAAGTCCCAAATCAATTAGTGGGAGCTCCACCGGGAACTGACGTGACGCTCTTGTGTCAAGTGGAAGCTTCTCCGAAGGCGATAAACTACTGGACGAGAGAGAGCGGTAAAAACTAACAATATAATTTTCATATACGTGTATATATGTATATATACATTATTTTTTTATTATTTGAAGGCACTATAGATCGCTGAAATGGCCAAAAAGGGACTTTTTTTGTTTCGTAATTAATTATACAAGGAAATTAATTGCTAAGATCGATTTTTTTCAACTTTACAAAAACAAAAAACTTGTACTTCCAGTTGAGTATAGTTAATAATAAAGACATGAAAGAAACAAATTTTGTTACAGTTGAAAAAATTTTTCATCATAATCAATCGCCTTCGCACACTGAGAAAAGAATTTTGTTGTTGTTAACAAAGTTCATTAACAGTTAACGAATCGTATATTCGTATATAAGCAAATATACATTTATTCATGGCTAAGAAATCATTCATTTGAGTGTTTTCTTTGTCTCAAATAAAGATTTCTTAATAGTTAACGAATCATCAATTTCCTTGAAATTCGCGTCCAGTTATATCAGACGATCAAACACGATAGTGAAATGAGGATTTCTTAATAGTTAAGAAATCTTGTATTTCTCTTCAAACCGCACCTGTTGTTTCAGCAGAACGATCATGAAGTTCAACTACGAATAGTTAATAAATTGTGCTTTTCTATCAGTGCAGTTATCCACGAATAGTGATCTTTTTTTTTTAGACCAATCAGGTATTGACTAAGAAGTCATGTCCCAATTTTTTTTAACGTGATAAGTGACTGTTGGAATAATGTCTTCACTATTTCCACCGAAAAAGATAGTGCATGCCTAAAATATGCTGCCCAAACAATGCCCAGGAACGGGTTTGCCTCGAGCTTAGAATGATGCGCCTCACGTCGGCGAATGTATTATGACTGGCGCGCTTTTACTCGCGAGACTGTAGCTAGAGTATTCAGCGCCGCTCTCACCTCTAGCGGCAAGCGTACGGACTACTACGCACGAATTACATCAAATCTCAAACCCTCATGTAAGATTTGTTAACTGTTAATAAATCTGTATTTGAGGAGACATGGTGGGATTTTTGTCTCAACCGAATGCTTTATTTATTGCGAATACTACGGAATTTCCACAGTAGTTAAAACAACATGTATATTTACTTCATGTTAAGATATTCTTTAACAGCTAACGAATATTTCGCGAAATTTTCAAATAAATGCGTTCATTTGATATAAAGAAACTCTTTTCTCAGTGCATCACGTATTTCGTGAAATACTCTCTGATTTGAATGCATAAGAAAGCGATTGAGAATCAAGTGTCCAATTTCTGATCAACTGTTCCAGGCGAGATGATAATCAGCAATAACAAATACACCATGACGGAGGTATCGACTTCCGTTTACAGCGTTAGAATGACGCTGGTGATCCGTAATCTCCACAAGCCAGATCTCGGTGGCTACAAATGTATATCGAAAAATTCGATAGGGGATGCCGAGAACAGCATACGTCTATACGGTAAGTGACCAACGACTTGATATCCATGAGAAAAGTAAGTTTTTCTAATCTCTCGCAAAACTTGCAACCATCGCAATTGTCACGGTGACATCATAAGAATATCGGTAAGCATGAGGATCTTAATTATTCAAGCGCTTTGATCATCACCTATATGACAATATTGGACAAACCTTGGGAGGACAAGATGCAGTTTATAGTTTATGAAAATGTTTAAGAAACAGATACAACGTATCCAGCGGAACGCGAAGAAGAAGCTTTAAATCGGTTCACCGTGGCTAATCTGAATGGGAAATATGTAGCTTGATTGACATAAGAAAACATTGATGTGGTCATGTTTCAACTCTGCAAACATCAAGACCGCTAGCAATCATTTTCGTTCGGATCATACATGATTCAAGACGAGAGCAACATTTTTTATATTCTATCATTTTATTGTGGACAGGAGTTTGATTCGTTCTACATATGAGTACCATGGATACAAGAATCGTTAAATTAGTATCACAATCGAAAAGGGATCTTGAAAGCATGACGAGTATATGAATTCTCTGATAAGAGATGTCAATGAAAGTATTAGATAATTAGTGACATCGCGGTGGATTGTTGAATTCAACTGAAGCAAACTTCCCCAATTTGGACCGAAAATTGTTGGTCTGGTTTTCCAACGTCCCTCAAACCCACGTCTAATACAGGTAGGCGAGCCGGTTGGTTCGTTCGATAGGTGATCACAGTTTTGTTCCATTCGTCCGGACGATCCTGTAGATTCGACATCGTTGCGTGAATTACACTTGTTACGAGATCAGACCGAATTGGGATGGAAAATTGAAAGTCACAACTCACCTTACACCCGTCCGATATGACGTCGTATCTGAAATGGCGACTTCCACGTGGTTGAAACTCGACGTCGTTCCACGCCAAGAGTTTCAACCCTCGGTCATAAGTTTTGATCTCTGTATCAAAGTAAGCGACCGACCTCAGGCAGTGATACGTTACGTTCTGTTCGGCGTGCCTCGATAAGGCTTGGAGAGCGTTGATCTGGTTGGTGGCTGCGTCGTACGTGATCTACGAGGAATGAAAATGAGAAGATGCAACAAAGAAATTAATCCGTCATTCAAAATTCGTACCTGCAACTTGTCGTCAATTTCGCTGAGCCAAACTTCTTGTTCGTCACCGGTGTACGAGATGTTTGGTGTACGTGATGACTCTGGCGTGACGCAAGTCGTACGTTTTTCAGCGTCACAGTTAACGAGAATCGCATCGTCGATGTCGTCTCCGTTAGGATCTATCCAGTATTTACCTTTGGACAGTTTTGGAGAACGTTCTCATTAGGATAATTCCGCTGCACTTTATTGATAAATATGACTGTATTCGGTCAAAGTAGTAACACTTACCGCTCGACTTGTCTGGATAGGCGAGGAATAAGTGCTTGCAAGTCTTCGCCGGCGAGTCCATCTCACCGTTCGGATGAACGGAGTCCTGGAAAGGATCCCGTAGACTCATCTGCTCGTACGCCTTCGCAACGAACTCTTTGCATTTCTCGTGGGGTTTAGTATTCCCGGTGGATATCGGAGCCTCCCCACCATCTATCAAACTATAGGCGCGGTTCTGTTCCAGAACTGCGTTTGAAACAATCGAATGAAATGTGACTCTGTCGATCCACCTCGTCACCAGTAATTGTCTGATTGCTTCCAACACTCACTCGAAAGAACAGCCAAACACCCGTCGTCGTAACTGAGTCCAGCAGGTCCGGGGGGTCCTGGTTCGCCGACACCTGTTTCCCCCTTTGGACCTTGAGGACCTGGTGCTCCGAGATTCCCCTTTGGCCCAGCTGGCCCGCTGGGTCCGCGATCTCCGGCTTGTCCTGGAATTTGGGATAAACAAATCATCAGGGTAAGTTGAGAAAGGGGCGAATCTCAATCTTCGTGGTCTACTGTTGATCCTACGTTCGTCGATCTCCTCTTCAATTCGTCGCATGTGTTCAATAATATCAACTCGTCGGGTCAGATAGTCTTAGTCTGGTAGATTTTGGTAGATTGCTCAGACTGATCCGCGCCTCATTATTCCCTCGCCCGTTTAATGGCATGGTATCATCACTCTTCAGCTGTACTTACCCGGTGGCCCGGTGAAACCCTGGGGACCAGGTCGTCCAGAATCTCCCCTTTCCCCCTTTTGACTCGCAGCTCCAGGCAGTCCATCCTTTCCCTTAAGAACGGATGAACAATTGACAATGAGCGATATTCATGTGACAACCACGTTCATCTCGATCGTTTATATAATCAAGAACATCGTCAGTTACGCTACATAATCTCCAAGCGAGCTCACCCTCTCTCCCGGTTCTCCTTTTCTACCATCCAATCCTGCAGCACCGGAGGATCCTGCGTCACCTTTCGTACCAGGAGAGCCTTGCGCACCGTTGGGACCAGGTGGACCGGTCAGGCCTGGACTCCCAGGTGGTCCCTGACTGCCTCTTTCACCCTTCGTTCCAGCTGAACCGGAGATTCCTTTATCGCCCCGAATACCCCGAAGACCAAGCGGACCAGATTCTCCCCTGTCCCCCTTTTCACCCGGAGCTCCGCGCAGCCCATTATTTCCCTTAGGAACGAACAGAAAATTAACAATGAGAAATAATTATCTGACATTCACGTTCATCGCGATCGTTTATGCAATCGAAAATTGCTTGACCCTGAAGAACATCGTATTCAGTTATGTTACATAATCTCCAAGCGAGCTTACCCCCTCTCCCGCTTCTCCTTTTCTACCATCCAATCCAGCCGCACCGGGAGATCCTGTCTCACCTTTCATGCCCGGTAAACCTCGCACGCCCTTGGGACCAAGTGGACCGGTCAGGCCTGGACTTCCAGGTGGTCCCCGACTCCCCGTTTGACCCTTTACTCCAGCTGAACCAGAGACCCCTTTATCGCCCCGAATACCCTGAGGACCAGCTGGACCAGCTGGAAGAACTGGATAGATGGGACGGAGAGATGAGTGGCCGTACGGTCATTGCTTGAGTATTCAAAGGCTAAAGAAGCTTGAATATGGGGTCCGTGAGATGTCACACGTACCGTTATTGAAAGGACGAATCTCACAGAGGAACGCGTATTTCTCATCGCAAAATACGTCATTGAGCTTTCCGTGGTACAGGGCTCCACACTTTTCTTCTTTTCCCGTGGCGCCCCCGTTATTTGGTTCACCTGGACTCCACTCTGCGAATCCTGCCTGCTCTGGCGTTCTGCCGTCGAACGTTCGGAATTTCTGGTGTACAAATTCGTTAATGTAACCAACGAGCACAAAATCGCTATTGGCCGAGTCTCGATGGGAGTCTTTTCGGGAATCGATCGCGTTTGCTATAAGTTGCGATTCAGCGATAGAATTTATGATCGCTAGGTGGCCGTCGTTCGCTTGGCAAATTTTCCGAGCCTCCTTCCACGTTTCTGCCTCGTAGAAAAGTCTGTAGATTGCGTTGATACCAGGTGTACCTCTACGCAAGATGTGAAAAATGTATGCTTTGCGCCACAATATCCTTGAAATCATCAACCCCCCCCCCCCCGGGATCACTGTGGTGATGCTACGTGCACGCGACTCACTGACCCTGAATGATAAACTTTGGTTTCGAAGTATCAATGATTCTGAGGCTTTACTGCCCCGTCAAATTTACTTTCTGAACATCAATTTTCCATCTATCACAAATAATTGTGTTGCCAAATTGGGCCAATCTATACTTCGGCTTTGTCACGGGTAGGACACGACAATTTGAGTAAAAGATATCTCACATAAAATAAACACCAAGTGAGAATTGAATCAAGCTTCAAAAGGCGAAGGCTCTTTTGGCCTTTTGAGTGCATCAGATACATCACTGGACTTACGATTCATCCCATTGGGTCATGGACGTGAACGTCGAACGACGAAAACGAAAGATCGTATTATCCGGACTCGATGAGGATGTATTACGTGGAAAGCTTCCTGGAAAACAATGAACAGAGCAGGAATTTAGTATCACCTGGATATACCTCCTAAAAGAGGCACCAAATTTTCTGGATACATTTTCAATCCGTATGTTTCAGCGAAGCTGAGTTACTAATCAGACACTAGATGCACCTCGTCTCGTCCCCTATCAGATAGGTGAATGTATCATCAGCGATTCTAGCTAAGTATGCGTGGGGAAAACGATGGATGTTTGACAGACCACAGTTTTGTATGTTGAAAGCCCGAGTCATAAAGATTTGAATTGAAATTATCATTGTATCAGCCTGCACACCCCAGTGAAAAAGCTCATACGACGTATCATATGCAAATGTACATACATGACGAATGACACGGTTGATTGTATCAAGTTTTGATAGATGTTCTGTAGACTGGTGAAGTAAAAAAAAAATTATATTTCGTGCTGGATTGAACCCACGTCAGTCATGATAGTCACTTATTCAGTCACAAGTCACAGTTTGACGATGGTCAGGCTCAACTACTTGGAAGAAAACGGAATGGATTATCACTGTGATAAACACTATAGCTTCCAATATGCCAAATGATTGTTCAATGGAATAGAATGTGTGAAATTGCTCGATTTCGAAAACAGAACCAGCAACAATAATCAAGTGACGAACCTTCTTCTCGAGCCTCCGTGTAGTTCGATTGTAAGTCTATTTCGAAATCTTCGAAATCTCCAGCCTCGTTTTTACCGATCCGTCGGTTTTGCGATCCCGGCTTAGCCACAGTCTCTGATACGAGGATAACGATCGCGAGGACCAAAACTGCGGCACTGCTTGTTCTCGCCATTTCGGGAAGAAACATTTTCCCTCTTTTGCCGATTGCAAGAACTGATTGTGAGTGAATTTGCACCCGACGCCTTATTATATGCTCTGGATACCGACCGAAGAAGGGGACATTTTTTAACTGTTCGTTTCCTTCTTTGTATCCCACTATCGTACTATCGTATGTTACGTAACGAATCCGCGATGAAACGGCGACTGATTAATGTCAAGCATGAACTGCAGTTTTTCAGATTCTTAAACTGATTATATAAATTCACCAAAAAAATCATCAATGAACGAGAATTAGCTGTCAGGGAATAGGAAACCGCATCACGGTTTTCTTTTCGCCAAATTTTCACAAAATCTTAGCAAGGTTTCCGTGGATTTGACACAAAAACGACGCAAATCCCGATTCAGCACTGCTGCAAGGTTTTCCTCGTTCGATTAGCTGGAATTTCTCAAGTGCGTCGGTGACCTCTGCTCTGAGATAAGCGACAAGTGCAAGTTCAAGTTCAAGTTTAGAGCTGAGTTGATTTTATCTCTTCGAGTTTTTCAATCTCTGAACGAACAATTCTCATCCTAAATTAATTGAGCACACTATGGTTTGTGATTCAGTATACGATGATTCGCGGAGGCCGCGGGAACCAATGATTTGAACTATTTGAACTACATCGGAATCACACGTGGATAAGATATAGACAATATCAGAAACGCAATGTCGCAATCATTGCAAGAGTTACAATTCCAGTAATGAGCGCTGCATTGATTGCCTATGGACGAAGACACTTGGTTATCAGTTTTTATCACTTCGAACCCCAAAGTGTTGATAGATTCGAGATTATACCGGAGCATGCAAGAATTATGTTACGATAATATTTTCCTCATCTCAGATTCTTGTTGAATGGGTGCGGGACGAGATGAATGGGAATCAAGAGTCGATTGCAAACGTGATACGTTTTTCAATGATGATGCACATTTTTCCCTTTGCTGTTTTTAGCTACTCGCAAAGAGCTTCGAAATACTGTGTTCTCAGCCACACACATGATGTCCACAAGCATTGATTATTGCTTTGATTATACATCAGAGCCATAAATAACGTTCTTTACACTGTATTATTCTACTGTGTGGGGAAGTAGGTGTACAAAATGGTTGAATTGAAAAATTTATTCAGAGCATGCAACAAGTTAAACGAAGGAATAAAGTATTGAAGTATTAGATATTGACATTGCCGTAAACTGTCAGGTTTATGTGAAACAAACTTCTCCTATTTCGACGAAAAACTGTTGGTCTAGATTCCCAACGTCCCTCAGACCCACGTCTAGTACAGGTAAGCGAGCCGGTTGGTTCGTTCGATAGGTGATCGCGGTTTCCTTCCACTCGTCCAGACGATCCTGTAGATTTGACATTTTTGCATGAATTACACTTCTTACAAGATCAGACCGAATCAGGATGGAAAATTGAAAGTGACAACTCACCTTACACCCGTCCGATATGACGTCGTATCTGAAATGGCGACTTCCACGTGGTCGAAGCTCGACGTCGTTCCACGCCAAGAGTTTTAACCCCCGGTCATAACTTTTGGTTTCTGTATCGAAGTAAGCGACCGACTTCAGGCAGTGATACGTTACGTTTTGTTCGGCGTGGCTCGACAGGGCTTGGAGAGCGTTGATCTGGTTGGTGGCTGCGGTGTACGTGATCTACAGGAGATGAAAGCCAGATGATGCAAAAAGTTATCCAAGTTATCCAATATGCAACCGAATGCTGACAGAATTCGTACCTGCAATTTGTCGTCAATTTCGCTCAGCCAAACTTCTGGTTTGTGCTTGATGTACGAGAGGTTTGGTGAACGAGATAACCCAGGTGTGACGCAAGTCGCACGTTTCTCAGCGTCACAGTGAACCAGAATCGCATCGCTGACGTCGCCTTCGTTAGGATCTATCCAGTATTCACCTTTGGACAATTTCGGAGAACGTTAGCGTTCGTTAAACGATGCTTTAGTCTGATTCTAAATTAGACTCGTTTGTATCAAACGTGCAGATACTCACCACTCGGCTTGTCTGGATAGGCGACGAACAAATCCTTGCAAGTCTTCGCCGGCGATTCGTCAACGGACTCTTTGCATTTCTCATGACGTTTTGAGTTCTCGGTGGATATAGGAGCCTCTCCACGATCTATGAAAGCATCGACTGGGTTTGAAACAATCCAATGAAATGTGATTCTATCGATGAACCATGTTGCCAGTAACTGTGTGATTGCTTCCAAGACTCACTCGAGAGAACAGACAAGCAACCGTCATCGCAACTGAGTCCAGGCTCTCCTCGTGGACCAGGGGATCCAGGCGGTCCCGTTTCACCGTTCATTCCTACTGGTCCTCGTGGACCGGGTGCTCCAGCATCTCCCTTTGCTCCTTTTTCACCGCTGAGTCCCGGTAATCCATTCGAACCAGGAAAGCCTGGGCGACCTCTACCACCTGGAAGACCAGGGAAGCCTAAAGGTCCGACCTCCCCCGGATCTCCTTTTTCACCTTTAGATCCAGCAGAACCAGGTTCCCCCTTATCGCCCTTCATCCTTTGAGCGTCAACTGCGCCAAAGTGATACTTTTTTATTCAGAGGAATAGTAAAGTAGAAAACTATATTCAGAACTTTAGTTAATGGAACGTCGCGCAACCGAATACATTTATTTCTGCTACAAGACTACAGCTAGCGGTGAGAAGCACTGGAAGAAGAAAAGAGGAACAGACGGAAGCGGAAAAGGTCGAGAATCCATAATACTACATCTCTCGCGGTAACCAATCAGAAGGTTGTTGAATTCTGGGTGATGAGTAATCCAAAAGTGACGGCGCTCACATCGGCGTCATACTCTTTATATTTTATATTCGTATAATGCGAAAACACGACTAAATAAACCAGGAATCTCAATGGATACACGTACCCCAGTCCAGAATGGGAAGCTCGCACGCAAATGAATACATAGAAGAGCAAGCGACGGCGTTCAGCCTTCCATTGCTGCTCATGGTTCCACAATCCTCTTCAGCATCGTTGTGAGTGAGAGACGGGTTCCCGTCTGACCAGACGTTGTATCCTGCCTCTTCCAAGGTTCTACCATCTACCGTTACATACTGGCCTTCCACATCAATATCATTAAATCCGATAAACGCCGAACCTGACTTAGACACGGAGATGAGTTCCTCGATGGCTTCCGCCTCGGCAGGAGAATTGACAACCGCTAGTTGGCTGCCTTCGTCCTGGCAGATCTTCCGAGCCTGGTGCCACGTCTTCGTCCACGTGTGTAACTTGTGGGTTCCGACACCTGGTGTGTGTCTCCTATGAACGTAAATAGTTTCGTTATGTACCAGGGATGAGAAGCGCGCCCTGCATATACTACAGGACAAATCAATCGATTGTCTTACATGAATCCACCCTCGACGGGTCTGATTGTGGTCTGCACATCCCGTCTAAAACGAGCGGTCGTAGAAATATATGATGAGGATGTATTTTGTGGTAAGTTTCCTGGACAATGATACCGAATTTTAAAAATAGAATCAGACAACCCTGCAACCTTCGAAAAATAAGTGGCCTGATGTGCCAGTACAGTGTTCAACTAATATGGCTGCGTGGTAGAAACTGATGTCGAAAGACTTTGATCACTTGTTAGAGGAAAACTAAAGCACAGAGGTGATGCCGTCGTGGGTATTATCGCAGAGAATTTTGAGCCCTGCATTTTACATCCTACATACAATTTTAATACATCTTTCAAGAGTTCGCCAGCATTCAAGTCATAGTGCTGGAAACTGGAAATCAAATGTGAAACATTTTGTTCAATCTTTGAGAATTTCTACGTTACGTAATAATCGATTGATGACGCCTATATCATATGTATACGATGTTCACCGTGAGTCAAGAGATCATCAGAAGTAGGCATTAGTCGTGACGATGAAAGCCATCAAGACTTTTTACATTTTCATTCAAAAATGTCTTTGGAACGTACGTGGTGAGATAAATGGTCACATTTTCGGATTCACACATTTTGAGTCGAGAGACGAAGAAAATTACCTCGATGTCCTGATTTCGATTCAGCTGCAGTCTGTGTTACAAGGATAACGAACCCGAGAACCAAAGTCGCGGTGATCCTTGCGGAAACAAACTGTGCTCTGGTGCTGCTTGGTGAAATCATTTCAGAAAAACAACCTCTTTCTTCTTTGATTTATTTTCGGAAATAGCGATCCTCAAGCGCAGCTCCTACTGACCGTGAGAGCAGAAATACGTTGTTATATACTCGGCAGTCGCTTGACCCCTATCCCATGAACTGGAAAGTGGGAGATCTGCGGGTATTATGGGTACTCGTGTTCCCTTCTTATCATATTCTGGCATTTTGACCCACGAAAAACGGTGACGTGGTTCATTCGTATTGCTGGGAGCCGATGATTCTGGAATCAATCGATACGGTAAATTTCGAATCGAAGTATAGTCTATTCTGATGACATCGATAGGCCAGTCCTTATGAGCGTCCTGCTTGTATCTGATTATCATCCATTATTAAATGAATACGATCAGAAGTTCGAAAAGCAGGGATTTAAAGGGGTCTGCTACTGCACTTATGAAATGTCGCACAAACATCCTTTTCGAAAAGAAGAACAATCAAGTGTGATTGAATATTTTCAGCCCATGCTCCATGTGAAAAGAGGCCAGCAAATTTAATCTTGACTTTATACATTCTTGTACTTTGAACTTCTTATCAATCCTAAAAGCAGTATTCAAGTGATATAAGTATAAATGCATGTAAAATATCGGTTATACCTGAGACTGGTCAAAAATCGATGGAAAAATCGCATTTTTCGGAGGATTTGCCTCGATATTTTATATCGCTACGATCAGTTTCAGATACTCGCTATGGTCGCAATTTTTGGGCGATTTGCTGCTCTTGAAAATGGTGTTGGAATATCCGAAAAATATTAATTAGCAAAAAAGTTGATTAGATATAAAACTGCAAATTGATCGACGACACTGGCACATCCGTCTGACGACACTTAAAAGTTGCAATTGTGTGGTGCGTATGACAGTCTGTGCACAAAACTGGACCTGTCACTGGACGCTCTATTTAAACAAACCAAGAATTCTACGGATTTTTGGTATTTTATGACATATGAAACAGCGTTGTTATCCATTCGTTCCGTATTTGCCTCTTTCTGTGTTTACCTTTGGTGATATTTTGACTGATACCGTCGTGTTGTACATCGAACTCTACGGATGTGGTCGTGTGGTGATTCAGCGGGCGTACCAAGTCTTGTGATCTTTGGACTCTGGACGTTTGCGTATATAGGAGCATATTCCGTGCGTATCTATTATTCCGTGTGAGCCTGCACAACGGCGGCCAATGTTGAGACCCCGGCAATGAATCAGGAACAAACACATACTACTCTTGAGACTATCTTGGCCGCAGTAGCAGCCGACTCTGCGGAAACTTCTTCGGAATTAATTACACTATCGAATACTACGGATGAATTTGTCTCGAAGCTCGCCGCTACAGTAGAATCTCTCACAAATCGTGTATTAGAATTGGAAACAGTTCGTTTGGGCCAGGATGCTGCGGTTTCGCGTCTCACGTTACATAATGCAGACCTAATTTCCTACTAGCTGAGCTTTTTGCTATCACTATTACTATTTCTTACTTTTCTGTATTTCCAACATCATTTCTCACTTTTTTTTGTAGCTTCCATCATCATTTCTACCCTATGGTCAATAATCGATATAAAAAATCGCATTTTTCGGACGAGTTGCTTCGCTACTTTCCATCGCTAGAATTCGATTCAGATATTGGTTTTTCAAACGCCGTTCGTCAGAGTTGTGCACGCGCTCTCAGTCACCCTACTGGAAATGTTGATGTGATAAGAAGCATTCAATGTTATAAACGAAATCATCATGTGATTCGTCATGTGCTTGATCTTGTCATTTCGAACGAATATATGTATAGGGTATTCCAGCCATCGTCGCCCAAGATTTGACTCGACATTCTTTAATGTTTTTTACAATCTTATACTATGTAGGTTTAAATCACAGGAGCATGCGTAAACTTTTGAAATTTTTAGATCAACTTTTAGACGATTATCAGTCAGTCATAATCGCAAGTTCACGCAACAGGGTCCCTCCACCATGTCAGTACTCATATCGACTTGACAATCTATACTCGGAAAAAAAACGGAGTTATAATATTTCAGTAAATTTCTAGCAGAGATTCACGTTTCCAAATTTGAAAAAGAACGTATGAAATTATTGGGTCTCATACCCGATTCAACGTGAAGTATCTACATTCGTCACTGTTTCGTTGAACCGTTCGATAATTACTATCCATCTTTTCCTCAAACTTCTTATCGCCAAAGTTATTAGTACATTTTGCTTACTGACTCAAATAAACTCTCTGATCTCTGCCCCCGAGATAAACCCACGCGCTGACTAAGATGAGGCTAGTGGGCAAAAATTGATTGATTACTGACTATTGCTTAGAGTTTATATGTAGACAATGTGTCATTTATCATATATACATTTGATAATTTTATTACGTATGAAAGTATCCAT
>JAFFZH010015311.1:0-28532 GCA_018420115.1 Euura saliciscinereae | reverse complement strand
AGTTTTGTTCCATTCGTCCGGACGATCCTGTGGATTCGACATCGTTGTGTGAATTACACTTGTTACGAGATCAGACCGAATGGGGATGGAAAATTGAAAGTCACAACTCACTTGACACCCGTCCGATATAACGTCGTATCTGAAATGCCGACTGCCACGTGGTTGAAGCTCGACGTCGTTCCACGCCAAGAGTTTCAACCCCCGGTCATAAGTTTTGGTCTCTGTATCAAAGTAAGCGACCGACCTCAGACAGTGATACGTTAGGGTCTGTTCGGCGTGCCTCGACAAGGCTTGAAGAGCGTTGATCTGATTGGTGGCTGCGTCGTACGTGATCTACGAGGAGTGAAAATGAGAAGATGCAACAAAGAAATTAATCGGTCATTCAAAACTCGTACCTGCAACTTGTCGTCAATTTCGCTGAGCCAAACTTCTTGTTCGTCACCGGTGTACGAGCTGTTTGGTGTACGTGATGACTCTGGCGTTACGCAAGTCGTACGTTTTTCAGCGTCACAGTTAACGAGAATCGCATCGTCGATGTCGTCTCCGTTAGGATCTATCCAGTATTTACCTTTGGACAGTTTTGGAGAACGTTCTCATTAGGATAATTCCGCTGCACTTTATTGATAAATATGACTGTATTCGGTCAAAGTAGTAACACTTACCGCTCGGCATGTCTGGATAGGCGACGAATAAATCCTTGCAAGTTTTCGCCGGGGATTCTTTCGTACCGTCTGGCCGATCGGGATTCGGTGAAGAGGCCCTGTTCATCTGGTCGGCTTTCGTGATGAAATCTCCACACTTCTCGGTGAAATTTTTATTACCAAAAAATGTAGGAGCCTGCCCTCCGTCTATCAAACCAACACCTCGGCTGAATTGCAGATCTGCGATTGAAACATTCCAATAAAACACGATTGCTTCGTTCAACCGTTCCACGAGTTGTTTCATGATCACTTCTCACACTCACTCAAAAGAAAAGACAAACACGCGACGTCGTAACCGAGTCCAGGTTCTCCTCGCGGTCCAGGGGATCCTGTCTCACCCTTCGGACCTTGTGGCCCGGGAATGCCCGGTACTCCCGCGGTTCCCGGGTCACCCTTCTCACCCTTCAAACCAGCCGGACACGAACAATATCCTGGTTCGCCTTTAACGCCCTTTGAGCCGGTCGCACCGTTGGAACCCGGAGGACCAACTGGACCCGCAAGGCCCGAAGGTCCCGTTGGTCCCGGATCACCTCCGTTACCCTTCACGCCGGGTGGACCAAGCGGTCCAGTTTCTCCCTTCGACCCACGCACGCCTGCAGCTCCTTGCGTTCCCTTGAAAATCACCGGGAATCGTGAATGATTTATGAAGACAAAGTAGTTTGAGTATAGAAGCCACAATACTCTATAATTATAGTACGTGATCCTTGGGTGGGCTCACTCACCCTCTCTCCTGGTTCTCCTTTTGTACCGCCCAATCCAGTCGAGCCAGGGGTCCCTTTTTCACCCTTAATGCCGGGAATGCCTTGCGGTCCAACTAGACCAGCTGGACCAGCTAGAAGTAAAGCAGGGAAGATATGAGTCATTTGAAATCATGAGTTACGTAACTGCTTCGTGTGTCTGCTAAAATGAACTTTAACAGCCCGTAGTAATCCGTAACGATACCAGAACACAGAACTGTTGGACATTGAGATAATATGGTGATCCTTGAAAATTTGGAAAACAAATCCGTGTCCTAATAATCGAATGAGGAATGAACCTTGCTCTCACAATGAGAATGACCGTTTTTGCCGAACAACGGCCTGCTAAAAATCTCACCATAGCAGAAGCAGGAGATCGTTGTTCGGAGTCTTGTTCGAAAGTATCGTCGATTTGGACGAATCGGTCAAAGATTTTCAGCCAAAAATGGTCATAGACGGAGTATGAAGAGGTCGAGTTAGCAATAGTTGAAAAAAAATTGGGATGCGAAGAAAAGTAGTCATACCTCCAACGACTGGAGACACCTCGCACACAAACGCGCGCTTCTGCTCGCAACTAACGTCATTGAGGTTTCCATTTGGTATGTGAAGGGATCCACAATCTTCGTTCCCCTTTCTGATGTTATTTGGCTCGCCTTGGCTCCACTCATAGAATCCTGCCTCCTTCAGAGATCTGCCATCATTCGTTACGTATTCGCCTTCACTGTCCCTATCATTGAAATCAATGTGTGCATAATTCGAATCACCAGAGTCAATGTGCAGCCCTGCCGTGGAAAGAAGGTTCAGGATGGCTCGCGATTCATCGCGTGAATTGATGATTGCCAAGTGACCGCCTTCCGCTTCGCAGCTCGCTCGAGCCTCGTCCCACGTTTTTGCATGGGTGTGAATTTTGTGAATGCCGATACCGGGTGTTATCCTACTCAAAAAGTGAAAAAGTTACGGAGATCATATTTACTACACTCAGGTCATATAGTGGAACCTCTCTATCAGGAGAGGTTGTATTGACGATTATTTCAAAGCATAATGAGAGCTGTTTCCGCTAATCGCTCCGAGGATTGAACGCAGCATGCACTCATGTTAGCATGATGATAAAAGAACAAGCTTGTCTTACGTGTATCCGTTCAGAATTAGTTGCCCGATCACACCTCGCCGAGAATGAAAGATTGTGTCGGAAAATGACTCGGCCTCGTCATGAGGAAAGTTCTCTGCACAACAGCCAAAAGATACAGACATTAGATCATTCAAGGGCGAATATTCAATAAAAAATGGCGACACATATTTCCTACCCATGGTGACGCTAACTTGCTAATGATAGACGCAAGTCGCTCACTATCGGGTAGGTCAAAAATTTCGTCAAAAGGTCGATGGTCAATGGTCAAAAATATTGAGGGGGCAAACAATTTGATAGGGTCCACGTTTCGGCAATATACTAGGTTCTCGATAAAGGACAAAATCGCCTCCAAATAATTGTGAAACGAAAAATCATTGTTTCGGCATGATTTGCTTTGACTAATGAGCCAGATAAAAAAAGACTAGCTATCAATTTAGAAATAAATCACCTTGTTTTCGATCTGAATCGGGTTCTCCCATTGGATCAATTTCCGATTGCGGTTTAGCCTCGGTTTTCGATACGAGGATAGCGATCGTGAGGACAAAAATTGCCGCAATTTTTTTCCTTTCCATTTCACGAAAAATACTTTTTCCTTTACTTCTGATTTATTCCAAAGATTACGATCCGTTACCGATGAGAGAAAAAAAAATCACGAAGACACAAGCGGTGAGGAATTTTTACTTGGATTTCAACCACTGTTTTACTTTCGGCAGAGAATGAGAGGAATGAATCCGTGAATCGTGATGCGACTTATATTATACACACACAGCGGATGCTGGGAGCCTAAAAGCGGGGGGTTATCTTATACATGTTGTCAAATATTTTTCCTCGTTCCCTCGGCATAATATTACGTGTCCAATATGACGAAAAAAAATGGTCTATATTTTGTATGTTTGAATGAAATTCGATCAGATTCGATAAAATTTGGTCAATTTATATCAAATTGTATCTCGATTTGGTCTCTATCAAATCATGCGATATCGAGATTCATCAAATTTTATCGGATCTGATCGCGGACTCTTGATTTTATATTGTTCTGTAAACTTCGATCAAATTTCGTTGAATTCGGTGAAATTCGATAAAATCCAACGTTGGATGATTTGATAAGGAGCGAAATTCTGATGGAATTGGACAGAATTTGATCAACTTTCAAAGTTCAAAAATGTACAGAACACGCAGATGAATCAATCTTGAGAAGAAAAAAGGGATCATTTCGGACTTTGAAAAAGTATTCCAAATATAGGTTTCTAATCTGTTTCAAACGTCGTCGAGCCGTGGAAAAATTCCAGTTTTCGGAATAATTCAATAAATCAAAAACCACAGTACCGATCAAATCCAAGATCTGATCACATCTCAATTTCCAGAAGCCACGTCGCAAACGAATTCCGCTGAAGCTTGAGATATTCTTTTCTCTGAAATCAGAGCGCCAAATAAGATATGAGATATTTTTTCCTGCTTTGGATCATACGAGCATAAATCATTATCATTATCTATCGCCTCGCGATACACGAGTATAAGTTTATACTTGCCTTAATCTCCCTGATTCTATTAATTATCAAGATGTTCCGACAAACAGAATTCAGCATACTATCCCCGTAGCCTCGTGTTAATTACACGCTATGCAAAATAACAATTAGATGGATTCACGGCCACGTAGTCCTGCATACCCATTGTAATCATAAGTGAGGTGGCCAGCTGTGGACGAACGATTTCGTAACGTAATGAGATCAGCGAAAAGAGTAATTGGGAGAGTCCCGGTCAAACAGTTCATGTAAATAATAACACTATCTTCGAATTGATGACGTCCGGAATAAACACTGGAAATCTCGTTCGAAGCGGAAAGTACGTTGGTAAGATGACGAATTTAATGAAGAAACCGTATTGAAGTTGGCAGAGGTCACCGGTCACGCGAAACTTTCAGGGATAACAAATAAAAAATATCCACGCAGCTCAAACACTATCATTTCGTAACGCATGCAATTATTCATTGTACATATTTTTGGGCATAAGTATCTGTGTAAGAAACTCTTATTCATCTCAATCTCATTTTCAACAATTATTAGTAGAAGGATGACTCGTTATCTTACTGAACCAGCTTCTTCCGTGCGGATTTCAGGTAAAGAAGACATTCAACGAACATGTTTTCGCTCTTATTCCACCGCCACGTGAGTCTGTCTATAAGGGCAGATTGATATTCAAGATTGTTACTCAAATTTTCAAACAGAATTATACCCCTTGATCATGTCTGATATAGGAAGATGGTGAAAGGTGTCCTCATTTCGGTAACCGACGCAAATTTTGCTATAGGATGAAGATGGACGTTCAGGGGATCGAAAAAAAGACACTCGACTTCTTCTACATTCTGTTCACCGCCGGAATAAAAGCTGACTCATGCTCTCGTACTGATTCATATCTCAACGTATCTGTTGGACCTATAAAGAATCAATTTGAGGACAAATCTTCGTGTTATACCGAAACATGGAAGGAAACATTTCATGCCAATTTGTTTTCCAGTGGCCCGACATGCCATTTTTTTATGGATACTTCGGAATCATGATTTTTACGATGATGGACATGTTCAGTCCATTGTATGTCATTTTATTCAGCACAAACTCATTCATTCTACATATTTTTGAACATCAGTACGTGTACGAAGTGAAAAGAAAGTTGTTCGAAGTAGAAAACTACAGTATGAAAGAGTTGTTGAAGAGGATAAAGGTGAGGCGAGACATTGCCATCACCAGCAATTGTCAGATACATCACAATTGAGGAGAGATGAAATTATCGATCCTGAATATCGCGAGATAACGTTGCAGATTTCCAACCACGGCATTATTGGAAAGCGATGTCATATAATAGTTTAGGATTTCCCTCGATTCTTATGTACCCACGTTACCAATTACCTTCCTTGTTACATAAGTAGATGTTGAACTATTGAAACGACCTTGCGGTAAGTCAGGAAGTAAGGTTACCTCGGTCGTCCACCTTCAGCTGTGTACAAACCACTGGAGATCTCATTTGACACGAAAAAGCGCATCACCAGCATCGCCATTAACTGCTGGTGATGCATTCAATCAGGTTCGTGGAGAAGGGGATAGGAGGCGATACATATTCGAGCAGCATTAATATTGTGTTACAGTTCGTCGGGTGTAAAATCTTTTATTCTACATGTAGAATAGGTACACTTGATATAGCAATCATTATCACATTGCATTTTACACATAAGAAAAAGTAGATTGGGGGTAAATTGTCAAAGTGGTATCAGGAAGTGATCGAAAGACGTATAACTTGGACAGGATATCGGCATCAGGTTTATTTGAAACAAACTTCTCCAATTTCGACGGAAAATCGTTGGTACGGTTTTCCAACGTCCCTGAAACCCACGTCCAACACAGGTAGTCGAGCCGGTTGGTTCGTTCGATAGGTGATCACAGTTTCCTTCCACTCGTCCAGACGATCCTGAGGATTTGATATCGTGCCATTAGTCACAATTTTCGAGAGCCTTAAATGAATGCATATGTGCGATTCGCTTACCCGACACCCGTCCGATACCACGTCGTATTTAAAATGTCGACTACCGCTTGGTACAAGCTCGAAGTCGTTCCAGGCCAAGAGTTTCAACCCTCTTTCATAAGTTTGACCTTCCGAATCGAAGTAACCAACCGACTTCACGCAATGATATGTCACCTTTTGTTCGGCGTGACTCGATAACGATTGAAGAGCTATGATCTGGTTTCTGCTCGCAGAGTACGCGATCTACAAGAAATACAAACGACAAGATACGTACGTCGATTGAATCGAGTCATGATCCCCAATGAAAACCCGTTATTCGAGCAGAATTCATACCGGCATTCCGTCTCCAATTTCACTGAGCCAAACTTCCCGTTCATGTCCAGTGTACGAGATGTTTAAGGAACTAGGCGACTCGATCGTGATGCAAGTCTCGCGTTTTTCAACGTCACAGTGAACCAGAATGGCATCGCTGACGTCATCTCCGTTAGGATCTATCCAGTATTCACCTTTGGACAGTTTGGAAAAGGTTTTGGTGCGATCAATACCGCTGACCTGTGACCATACAATCGACCATGTTTTGTTTTGAAACTTGTGAAAATTACCGGTTGGTTTATCTGCATCCGCAGCGAATAAATCCTTGCAAGTTTTCGCCAGTGCTTCTTCCTGATCAAAATTTGGCAAACAGGCCTCCACAGCCTCCGAACGGTCTATCAAATTACCACCTGACCACTGCCCCAGACCAGCGTTTGCAACGATCCAACAAAGTATGATTTCATCGTTCGATCATTTCTTACAGTATCACATTATCACTTTTCACACTTACTCGAAAGAATAGCTGAACACACGGCGGCATTGCAGAATCCAGGTTTTCCTGGAGTCCCAGGGGGTCCAGGGGGTCCGGTTTCACCAATTCCTTTTGGACCTTGCGGACCAGATTCTCCCTGCGATCAAATGTCAATCACATACGTTATTTTTATCAAGTTCGTTGATGTAGTATTCTGTCCCTTTATCGTTACTATTTTCACCGCACAAAGTTGCTCGGACTTCGAGTGTGAATTTTCAAGTTGACTCACCTTTGCTCCGGGTTCGCCTTTTTGACCGGCACTTCCAACCGGATCCGGTACTTCCGCCTCGCCCTTAACGCCGGGAATGCCTTGAGGACCAGTTGGACAAGGTGAAACAACTGGGGAAAAGATAATGATTGGACACACAACTTTAACGATCTTGAAGATTGTCAGTTCTTTTAGATTTGACCGAAATCTGGTGCCATCAAAAAACTACTGTGATTCGGGATCTATTATCTTTGCTTTGAAGATGCCAACTCGCTAAATTTCTCTGTGAGCAATCAGTGAATGGTTCACATGTAAATGCACTGTTTCAAGAACACTATGAGAACTCAAAGGAGCTTCAAAGACGTCAACATGCTGCTGCTTATTCAAATTATATACAAGAAGAAAGATAATCGGAAGAGGGAGACACACAGTAGATTTTTTACTTCAAGAAGTATCATTTGGAAAGTGCAACTTGTTCTATTTCGTTTTGGCGGATGCAAACATGCTGCAGACCATCGTTTGAATGCTTAATCTATCGTGGACTTACGATCAGACATAAAAAAAGCGCCTACACGTACCTTGACCGAGCATTGGCAGCTCACACGCGAATGCATGTTTCTGTTTGCAAGAAATGTCGTTGAGCGTCCCATCTCCGAAAATGGATCCACAATTCTCAGAACCTCCCGCATTATTTGGTTCCGCTGGGGACCACTTTGCGAATCCTGCATCCTTCAGGGATGCCCCGTCAATCGTAACGTACTCGCCTTTCTGATCGGAATAAATGAAACCAATGTGGACCGCGCCCGAATCGTCTGAGTTATAATGTGGGTATGACTTGACCACGAGCTCTGCGAGAGCTTGCGACTCTGCTTGAGAATTTATAACTGCCAGGTCACCGCCTTCAGCTTGACAAATTTTCCGGGCCTCGTGCCACGTTTTAGCGATATTGTGGATCAGATGGATGCCTACCCCTGGTGTGAGTCTACGCAGAACATAAAAGAGATACCCTTACAACTTTTGGATATTTTACATTCTACAAACTTGACGACCATGTAATATGAAAATTCCTATCGTCAATAGGAAGCATTCCTCCATTTGTTCCTACAGTTGTTCAATCATTCTTCAAATTGTCGTTATTCTCGTATAAAACCGTATGTAGTCATATGTAATCATACATAAACCATTCTCACCCGAACTGGAGCGACGTTGAACAAGTAAGAATGAGTTCTAATAGGAAAACAAGTTAGATTGGCGTACACACAAGCTTTTTGACCAATCACCTAACGGACTAAATACAGCACAGATATACATAGTAACGAAATATGACTTGTCTTACGTGTATCTGCTTTGGATCAATGGCGTGAAATGTCGTCGAGTACGAGAGACAGTATCATGCAATGATGTGGCGGTATTCCGAGGGAAGCTTCCTGAAAAAAAATAATGAACAAAGCATGAAATGGAATCATCCATCACCATAAATCTTCTAAAATGATGTGAGTTTCTCGGGAATACATTTCCAACGCACATCGAGGCTGAAAGACACACTATCAGCTCGACCGATATTCCGTCGAGAGATCTGAATCCGAATGATTATATAATTGTGGAGTGACTCACCGTGACCTTCGGCACTGGAATCTTCAACCCGAAATCCCTCAAGCTGAGCATCGCCCGATTGCGGTTTAGCCGCAGTCTGTGATACCAGGATACCGATCACGAGGATCAGAGCTGCGGTGGTCCTGGATGAAGAAAGGTGCACCCCGGCACTCCTTCTTATCGCTATTTCCATCTTCCTTCACTTTCGATCTCTATAATTATATGAAAGCTCGTGACTTTTTCGATTGAAGTTTGGAGCGAATGTCCTCACGGATGGATCACGAATTGTCGATCAGGACGAGAGTGACTGGATGAGCGAAAGCATGCGATGCATTGATGCGCTCTTATATACACGGTATATGGCGACGAAAGGGGAGAGACGGGGGATATACATATTTTAAATATTTAGATGCAAGTATTTCTCCCGATATCTCTTATCACACCATGTGCCTAACAGCTGTAAGCCGTGAGTGGCTATTTAAGAACTTTGTGGATACTTAGATTGGCGTTCAAAACAGGAAACGCGAGTACAAAAATTTTGAAAAAAAAACGCGTATCAAAGTTGGCACAGGTCAACGGTCAAACTTACGATTATATTGCACACACTTAGATCTTAGACTATCTGCACACCGCTAATCTACTCTTTACGCTTAAGCCTGACGGTGCATCCCAGGATACACGTGGAACCGCGTACCGTGGGATGGCTGGTCAGTCTTATATGCACTTCCCTTCACCCTTCCCCCTGGCTTCTTCAGTCTTGACTGAATTAGCTGGACGCACTTCTGTAACTACTCTCTAGAGATTGACACCTACTCTACTAGTAATATACTGTAGCACTGATTGAACTAGATTTACTTACTTGAATGAAGACTGGCCTAATCACTCTGTTCTACGCAAGATACTGTTGGAAAAGGAAAAGTTGAAACAAACGCGCTACTCTTGCTCCAGCTGAGAGTACAAATATTGGCGAACCACGATCCCGGCTTATATAACAACATGTTCAGCCCCGAGGGAGGGAAGTGTGATATCCCGCCCTTGGTGTGACGTGTTTACCACATTGTATCTCAATCATAATTGACGATAATGCGTCGCATAGATACTGGCATTGGCGTTCAAAAAAGGAACATACACGAGTAAAAACATTTCAACAAAACCGTATCAAAGTTGGCACGGGTCGACGGTCACACGTACGATTAGATTAGAAGGAGTTGAACAGCAGAAAATATTCCCGCAGCTTGAACAGTGTATCAGATTGCAGAGAACACAAAGTTTTCTGAAAGTCGTCGATTTGTGAGATTTTGTGTACTGAACGTGGAAACGAAGGCAATATACACAAAGAATCATGATGTACTCAAATTCACATTTTTCACATTTCTAATTGTTAATTGATCCGAATAAAAAATTGGTGATGGTTTGAGATAAACTACCGAATAAATAAGTGGTGCAGATTTGAGAACTCATAACGATTTTAACAGATCCTTACGTGTATCTGTCTTGGATTGATCTTGTCACACGTTTCCGAGAACTGAAGATCGTATCATGAAACCATGTTGATGTGTTACGTTGGAAGCTTGCTGTAAAACAATTGACATATTGAACAATTGTTAGTATCTTTATTTTCATTTCTCTAGGTATAAGCTGTCTATAAGCTCCAGATATATTAAGATACTAATTTCTATATAAATTGTAAACTTTTGATCATATTGCTGAAAAAGCTATGTTCAAGGACCTAATAATTCGTCTATCTATCAAATTCATTATGGACTAAGAATTGAACCATAAAAAAATCGGGCATACATCTCCTACCCTCATTGTGGCCTGAATCTGCATCTGGGTCCATGATCATGGAGTGACTCACCGCTTCGTTTAGTACTGGAATATTGATTACGACGATCCTTGAGAAGAGGAGCTGTGTCCCGGTGCTCCTTCTCTTTTCCATTTCGAGAAAATGAGAACCTTCTGCCTTCTTCTCAATTTTTATTATCCACAAGTATGATTGCAAATGCCCTCAATGGATGGATCACAGTACCTGCTATGCGTATGGCTTAATCATTTGTATGAGAATGACTGGATTTGTGTACGATGCACTCGTTTATATGTTCGACGTACGCCGATAACGTAGAACCAGAATAAAGCATTCGATGATTCCCTGGATTCCCCGGCCCCATATTATCGTAATATACTAATTGATGTTCAAATCTCAGTTCAAAGTCTGCAGTAAAACATCTTTGAATCGTAGCGTGATGAGTTCAAAGGTTGTCATAACTGATTGATGATGTATCCAATGAATAGAAAACTACGTCAGCGAATAAAAAAACTGCAAACACAGATAGAATAATCAGTGGTAATTACTTGTCATGCCAAACTTAGCCTGGTTCAACACATATTCAATGGATTTAGATGATATATAATATATTCAATATTGCGCCAAGTTCGAGGCTATCAAGGCTAGCTAAATAAATAAATTGCTTCATTAATAAATCGATTATCACAGAGAATCTGAGCTTATATTATATGTACAACGGGTAAGAATCAGCCAACGATAAGCTTCGTCGAAAAGATGAAACTTCAGGATCAGCGGTTTTGCTGCAGCTTGAAAATGTCAAACTATAAATCCCATTAGTGCAGGAGTCGCCAATTCTCTATTGCTTAATAATATCATATACGACATATCTTCTAATTCGATGTCGAAACTTATGTCATTAAAAAAATTCAGAAGTGTATACTGATAAACTCTACTTCGAATCGAGGGCTTATCATCAACTCGTGTTTTTCTGAATACCAATTCGCAATATCAACGATAATAAGTCACGAACGTTATCTCTCGAAATAGTTTGACAAATAATGTGAGCATATCTCTGATCATTTTTGTAAAAACAAAAATATGAACTCAATTTACCACAGACATTTTCATCTCGATCATCATCTCTGAGTAATTTTGAATTGAGATGAGAAACTTATTTCGAGTAGTAGAAATTCAATCAATACTCAATAATAGTAGAAATTCGATCAATACTCAATAATAGTAGAAATTCGATCAATCTATATCTATAAAGGAACAAGTGGCATCAACGCCCAGCCCAAACCCCTTGACCTACAAACTTGAAATTTGGGCAACATGTTCCTTTCCCTTCCTAAACACCCAATGAGAAGTGATTTTTCGAAATTCGCCCCACAAGGAGAACAAAAGGGGTGAAACATGTTTTCGCGGATTCATCGATATCTCCTCGGCCCGATGAGATATTGACTTCGTTTTGGCTTCAAATTATTGCTCATTCAAATACCTAGAAAGTAGTTTAAGCGTTTGTTGAAATTCGACTCCTGAGGGAATTCAAAGGTGTGACACCAATTTTTGAGGCGCGTAGCGCCGACGGGGGTGCCCCTATCTACGTTGGGGGGGGGGGGGGGGGGGGGCATTTCGAAGGAGACAACTTCACACATTTTTAACCATTTTTAACAATATGTATATCCATTGAAATTTATAACTATTCATTTAGATACACCAGCCGGTTTCTTTTAATTCTCTTGTGTCATCTCCAATCTCAACAGACCCATAACTAGCTGATAACCTTTCAAAGAGGTCGATTAGATAGTTTTGACACAGAAATAAGATCATCCTAGCTGTTGTGAAATAAATTAAGCAATTATATTTCATATAATTTCTCAATCTCACCGAGCTTGCAAGCTTCTCGTGACCAAGAAGACCTAAGACCTGTACTTCCTCAGTTTCATACCGGTGACTCCTAATCCGGTTCGTCGTCACGCGATCATAGGGTATAATATACTCACGAGCCCCCAAGCGATCATATCTTGTAATTCCTAAAAAAAAAAAAAAAAAAAAAAAAAAAACGGCACCGGAGTTAAACCATGTCGAGCTTAACAGCAAAGCTCACCCCTCCCGCTATTTGACCATGTAAAAAGGAGTGTTAACACCACGAAACAACGAGAAGGGGCGATGGGGGGGGTTGAACCGAACGAAGGGTTATCCGTCTTTAGCGATGGAGATGCAAGATGGATTCTCCCCGTCACGTGATCGTCTTTCTAAACTAAAGTAAGGCCGTGTCGAAGCTGAAGGTCCGAAACAATATCCTCCCCCCCCCCCCCCTTGACCCCCGGGCCTGTGGTTATCCTCCGGTATTAGTTATCGTTTATCAAGAAGCTCGAAGCTCCGACGCTCGTATCGTGCGGTTAGGGCGAAGCTTGTGAAACAGGGTGAAACAGGGAAATGGAGGGTGGCAGGGGGGGGGGGGGGGGGGGTCGAGAACTCCCCCAGACAAAACGCCAAAAAGCCGAGAATTGGGTGAGCCATATGCTGCCAGACATGATCGATAAAAGTTCGCCACCCCCTACCCATCCTCCTACCCCCTCCCTCCCCCAAAGTGTTATCAGCGCTAAACTGCTAGTCCTGCGATATACGTATACGTGTACCCTCGGCCTACATATGCACACCATATATACCACGTACCGGAACAGATGACGCGCCGAGTCGACCGAAGAGATAACGAAAATTGTTCAGTTCTTTTTTTTTTACCTTTTGTTTTTTCTCCAGTTTCATGCATTGTTTTTTATTGTTACACTTTTCCGATTCACGAACTTTATATTGAATTTTTGAAATAGAATTGAAATAGGATTGATATGAAATAATCAAATACCTAATCATAATCCAGTCGAGCATTTTTTTTTAAATAAAATGAAAAATGAAAAATAAATCTGTATAATTAGAATGTTTTATAGGTTTTGATAGTTTGAAAGAAAAACCTTTGATTTTGTATCAATCAATGTGGAGAAAAATTTCTTTTAAAACTTTAGGAAAAAGAAAGATTCAACTTATTTCATTATAATCTCCGAAATTATTATTTTAATTAAACTACTTTCTGAAATCCGTGTCCTAATTTCAAAGAAATTTATGCGTCAAAAAACCACCGATTGCAATTATAAATCAATCATTTTGTTTTTTCAAATTTTTGAATATCTATCAACACCCAAATTGTCACTGATGCAGTCATATCAGACCCCGTCATTCAAGCCTGTGTATCTTCTGAACAGTTCATCGTAAGCGAAAAACCGTATAAACCAATTTTGCAGAGAATTTTAAGATCTACAATATTGGTTCAGATCACTTTTTTCTCCGATATCACCGAATGTGAGATATCAGCAAAAATATGAAAAAGAAGCATTTCGTCTCTTGTAAAACTTGAAGCAGGTTGAAAAGCTCTTCGTGTACGTAACAACGGATATTTTATTCATCAGGATTTCCTGTGGGTTGGATTCGGATTAAATTATCGTAAACTGGAAGACCGATAATGAAAAAGGGGTTGATTCGATCATTGAAATAATTAAATTAATCGAGCTTTTTCTTTCTTATTTCTGTTTACAGACATGGAGTTGCCGAAGCATCAAAAAAAGTACCCAGACCGAGGAGAAGGCCTCGAAGACGGTTCGGATTTAGGCAACGAGCGTAATCACAGACTCAACAACGTCTTCCAAGGTTCGTTAAGGGAGACCGGATCGACGATGGAGTCGCCAGAGGACGAGAACAACGCGACGGCATCGACGGTCAGAAAAACGTTACATCCGATTGTTATTAGCGTTCTTCTAATCTCAATACCTTCGATCTTCCGGATTTAATTATCACAGTATCGTCACTGTTTCTCCTGAATCATAAAATCACTGAGACGGAATCGAAAAGAGAATTTATTACAGAAAAAAAGACAAAAAAATTGCGTTTTGCAAAAAAAAAATGCAGAATTTTCCTTGATTGAATGAAATTGATATAAAAAAATAACTGTTGCTTCCGCTTGAAACTATAAAACCAAAAAATGACTGTAAATATATTATATATATATATATATTATATTATATTTCCGCGAAGCTATTGTTTTAGGGTGGTAAGTAAAAAAATAGTAAAATTAAGAAAAAATTTCATTTATCACATTTCATAATAAATTAAAATGTGAATATCTAGGTAAACGTGTATAATTATCATTAATTTCAAAGACTGCAGCGAGATAGCCTCGTGTTTTTCTAATTTGACGAGTTTAAAAAAAAAAAAAACTGAACAAAAAAAAAGCCCCTGAATCTACGTTTGATGTACAAAAAAAAGAAAAAGAAAATTGAACTTAATTACTGTAATTATCGTTTATTTGAACCGATTGTCGTATAGATCAAACAGAGTTTAACGTTTGTTTGAATTTGTTTTTTCTTTTTAATTTAACGAACTTTGAGAGAAAGGAAGGAAAAAAAAGCCCATAAGCCGAGTTAAAGTCAGTGATAAAATGTTGGACGTTAAATAAGTTAAACCCTCTGAGATTGTGTTTCACATAGTTAAAATTAAGTGCAGTTTACACAGGTGAAGAGTAACGAAGAAAGGGGGAAAAAAAAGCCCCTTTCGCTTGCAGACAGATACTAAATTTAACGATATTTACAAGTAGTCACGTGTTTTATAAACCCGCACTGATTAACGCAACCTTACGGTGTAACCGAATCACGTAGTAAAAGTTCAACATGTTAACCCTATTTTTTCATTGCATCGCGAAAAAGAGAAAACAAAAAGAAAAAAAGAAGGCTGAAGAAGAAGAAAAAAGGGCAAAACCGACTCGACATTTTTTTTATCCTTCCATTCTTTTTTATTTTCTGTATCTTTCCCCCCCTTAACCGTTTCCTTTTGACCTCTGACGAAAGGGAAGTAGCTTTCATACATTCACAAGTTCAAGAGTTTAGTGGGCATATAACGAAAAGGTCGCGAAAGAAATGAAAAATAAGGGACAAAATAAAAAAAAAAAGAAGCAAAACCGAAAGAAAAGAGGTCGACAATACCAGCCAAGGTGAAAGTGGAAATAGTTAGAGATGCGGAAGAATATAATGGTCACCAGAATTCAAAAAGGATTCGGATGAAAAATTTCCCTATACCGCAATAAAATAGGATAAAATTCCCCCCCATCGTATTTTATTTTTTTATTTTTTTGGTCTCTTTTTCTTTTCATTGAGATGAAGATTAGATACAACACAGAAATGAATTATTGGTGAAATTGCTTGAAGTTGATACTGCAATTTTTTCTCCAAGACACGATAATATAAAAAATTGAAAGTGATTCAAATTTGAGGATTTGAGGGATTTGGAAAAATTCGTAGTCTTAATTTTAACTTTTTAAATCGACTAGCTAGGGATGTTAGAATCTTTGATCAATCGATTGGTACTTCTTATTAATTGTTGCTCCAATTGATCTTTATTAATTAGGTTTTGGTTGAACGATTAATAAAATTTTCCAACAATCTTAAACATTGATTCTATTCGATTAATCGGTTTTCGATCTGATCTAAAAAACTTCGATCCTTCGATTAGAAGATTTTTTAAATGCATTAAAACTTCGACTAATCGATTAAACAATTTCAAACTGATATAAATCTTTGATTATTCGATAATTGAAGACGATTTTTTAATAGATTTAAGATTCAATCGATCAATAATTTTCCCAACTCTTCCAGAGCCTCGATTAATCGTATAATATCAATGAAAAAATGATTCAAAACCGTCAACAATTCGTTTCAAATAAAATAAAAAAAATTATCTACTAATTGACGAGGGGGGAAAAAATGAATCGAAACCGCGAAGTCAAAATCCTAGGTTTGTTATATGATTATCTCATTCCATAATCAAAACCGTCTTGTTCGATAATAATGAAAATAATTTTACAGACTTTTACCATGAACAGAATTTGATGAAAAAATAAAAGAATTTTTAGAAAAAAAACCCTGCAATATATAATAATAAACATATAACGTGAAAATGTTGCGAGGATGAGAACTAAACAATTCATTCAAAATAATATAACAAAAAATAGTAATAATAATAATAATAATAATAATTAAATAAATAAAAATATATATATATAGTAATAAAACAACCCGTCGACATTTGTACATATATGCAAATATACAATATCAAACGTATTATATAGGTAATTGTAAGCATAAAATATATAGTTATACCAAATGGTGAATATTTGAGATGGAAAAGAACGTAACGTAATTGTTTACAATTTTTTTTCAGGTTAATGTAATGTAATAATTTCAAAATTATTATTGTTCTAGTTTTCCAACATTATTTATTCTAACGGAAATTATTTTATATTAACGAAAATTTATCAATGATATCGAATAGTTTTTTTTTTTTTGTTTATAAGAAGGACTTTAATTATATAGTTTATAATTAGATCGTTATAAATTATTATTAAATTATTTTAATGAAAAGAAAAAATCTTTATAGGTCCTTGTCTTTGGTTTAGCAATTTTTTTTTTTATATATATGACCAACCTACGATTTCATAATTTTTTTATTCATACGATTATTCTACATATCATTGATCGTAATACGTTCTTTACACCGTATTGAATATAATAAACAAAAAAAAAAAAAACGAATACTACATATTTATTACAATATTATTTATGTGTAGACTGTAAAATAATAAGTTTAATATATAAATTACCTATAGTTATTATAGATATCATTTAATTATTGAAAAAAAAAAGTTATTGAAATTTATGAGATTGTTGATCTATAGGGTGTGATTGATTACGATGGTTATTGAGAAAGAATAATAAAAACGATGCATATGAAAAATTATATATATATATACATACATATATAAAATATATTATTAATTATTGTTGAGTTACAAGACGAAAGAAAAAATGATCTGAATTTGAAAAAAAAAAAAGAAAAAAAAAATATCGTATACATATTAAATAGTTGAATATTTTGTGCGGTGGTAGAAAATAATGATACATGTATACATAATTAAGATGAAGAAAAAATAAAATAAAATCTATATGAATAATAAATATCTAATAATAATAAAATACCTCGAACTAATTTGGAAAAAAAAACCATATAAAAAATAACAGCTATAATAATCAACCGATAATATATATATATAAATAAAACGAAACAAGAATTACATTTTAAATAACAATAATTATTATATAATATTATATATATATATGACATAAAAATTATTTTTTACCCTAAAACAAAAATGTTTATAAACTTTGACCTACGTTCTATTTAATTTGAAGAAAAAAAACTATGTGCATGAGATTAAAAATTTCATATACAATTATTGTCGTGGACAAAAAAAAACACATATTATTATTGTTGTTATTATTCTGCTATTCTGCTAAGTTGACGAGGTAAGTTTGCATGAAACGAGACTCGTGTAAAGGAAAGAAAATTCTTTCTTGTTCGATACATTGATTATAATCGAGGTTATATTTTTGTTGAGATTGTGGAAGGTCGTGTTGTTTTATTAGACAACGAACAAGGGACACGCAGGGTGGGTTAAATTAAAAGTAAACAGAGCAAACAACTCGAAGGGTGAATCCTGTTCGTCGATGAGGATAAGAAGAGGGAAAAATTTTCTTAAACGGTTAAGAAAAAAACTTGGAAGACGATCTATATGCAAATTAACTTGTGAAGAGAAAAAATATTTAGTATTAAAACAAAGGACAACGGAAAAAGAAAAACAAAATTGTATCCTCAAGTTTAAATCGATTTCTCGAAGATCTTGATTATAATTAGGATGAAAATGATTATAAAGGAATTGTTTTTTTTTTTGTTTCAATTTCCAAGAATATGAATAATGAAATTTAATCGAAAATTTTAATCGACAAAGTGGAGGGAGAAAGTTTAGAAATTTTAGTATATTTGAATATAAAACAGTTGACACGTGCGAAACTGGAAAAGTCAATGAGGGGTATAAATTCGGGAAACGACACCTGGACATAATTCGTTGAATATTGATAATTATCGAGTTGACAATTTTGCGTTTAATATAATTTTTCTAAAAACACAGACGAAGTAGAAAAAAAAAACTGAATGGAATATTTAAATGAACAAAAAAAAAGTATCTTACCGGCTTTGTCTATGTTTATATAATGATAAAATATCGATGTTCGATATCCTCGAAATTCCATCATCAGATTTTCACTATATAAATGCCTATAATAATGAAAATTGAGAGGATATATGAGACAGAATAAAAAAAGGTTACATAAGTCGCACGAATACACTGTACAATAATCATGTCATAAAAAAAAGCATAAATTGCAATAAGCTGCTGCGCAGCTATATCATCATCGATGCAAATCATATCCCTTAACTGTATATCCACATACTGTATACATAATCGATAAAATTAACTTAAAAAAAAAAAAAAAAAAAACGAAAGAAGGAAGAAAGGAAACGTATAAATGCACATAATTATATATTGAGAGATATTGAAGAAAAAACCATCTAGCTGAATAAAAAGAAAATCAATGTAATTATAGAAACTGACTTATATGAATTATTGCTGTCTTCCCATCCCATCGTTGAACCAAGATATTCGAACCTCGACGACGTTACGTGCGAATTTCTTTTATCAAAGATATGATAAAATTTTTAGAAAAAATTAGTACAATCTTAACCAAAAATGGTTCTCGTCGGCAAATTGAATACTTTATGATAAGATAAAAATCGGAGAAAAATCAACCATGATAAAGATGATGAGAGTATTCATTTTACATAATAATAACGCCCGGAAGTTATAAATAATTTGTTTAAACAAAACATTGTTTAACAAGTTCTCTGGTAACGTCATTTCTTTTTCATCTCAAATAAATGCCCTGTTTTTTCTGAACACGAATGCAGTTTCTAAGAATTTTGTCACTATTTTGGAATTTCCGTTTTCGAAAATTTGTAGAGGCTGTATTTACTAAACTATTCGTTCCACGCTCCGGAAACTTCGGAATTGTGATATAAATCGTTTCCACAAAAAAATATCCAAAATTCAGATTTTTTTTTCCATTTTTCAAAATCTGGAAATTTTCGAAATAGTGACAAAATTCTTAAAAAATTCATGAGTATCGAGAAAAATTAGCGCATTCATTTGACACTAAAAAAAATAACGTTACCAGAAAATTTGCTGTCCAATATTTTGTTTAAACAATTTATTGATAACTTTTGGGCATTATTATTATTCAAAGTTAATACTTCGATCGTCTTGATCGTGGTTGATTTTTTTCCGATTTTTATCTTATCCCGAAGTACCTAATATTGTCGACGAGAATCACTGAATGGGAACATCGATTTTCAAAATGACGAATTCAAAAATAGCGAAAGCTCCATAGGTTTACACGTTTTACCGGTGTAAGGGGCGGATATAGGGAAGAGATTCGCGATAGGATGCGATTCGCCCTTTGTGTGTATCGACCTGCCACTAGGAACGAGTCTCTGTCCTTTGTCCCGTCAACGAGAAAAACGCTTGCATTATGCAGTTCGATGCATAATCTTCCCGCTATTTGCCTCGCGTCGACGATGCGATCCGGGGATGCAGCCCTGCATCCGACGGAAATGTGTATCTGCTTCCTCCCTCCGCGCTGAACCCGAACCACGATGATACCGTCGATATTCAACTTCCTGTACATACACTTCACAAGCGAATAAACACGACAAATTTATTTTTCCTTTTATATATATTCTTTGGATAAAAATCGTCGTATTACGAAGATTGATGTATATATATGTATATTTTTTCTCAATTCAAATCTGGGACCCAGTTGCGGACAAAAAGGAAAAAAATTCTTGAAGGACATAATTTGGTTTACAATCATTAATATTATTGATGAAATTTTATAAACTAAACAATAAATATTACTTCAAATTTTTACATTATTGAAAAGTTATGATAGAAAAATCTTTTCCTAAATAATATTTTATTTCAAAATTCTCATAGATTCAGAAGATTTCAAAGATTATTAAATATTCGAAAAATAAAATTACTTTTTAAAAATATTTTCTTAAAATTTCTTTCACGATATAAAATTAACTATAAATAATACAATTTTATTTTCATAAAATACGAGAACCTAATATTTATAGAATTATTTTTAATTAATTATATTAAATGATGGAAAGATTAATAATTTTCAAATTTTCAAATTAGGTTGAATTTGTTCAAAATTTTTGTGAATTTGTTTCAGTAGATGTCTTGAGAAAGTCTTGAAAAATTACAAATTTCGTACAACGATTTTATTTATTCACTGAGCTTTTTTTTATCTAGATTCGCAATCGCAATTTGATGCGTATAAGTGATGCGAGCGAAGGAGGGAAAAAAATATTATAGGATGTTTTTCGTGCGAGAAAAGTTGATTTTCATCCGTCCAGGTTCCAGGCACTCGGAAATAATCCCGAAAATTAATGAAAAAATTTTTGCTTCCACGTTTTTTTCATTTCGTATATGTGGTGATAATTCACATTTGATAAAAAAAAGTCGGCTCGACTAGTATTGCGAATTCATGAACCAGTTTTTAAATTCTATTTAATTTCAATTCGCCAAATTGAACATTGAATTTATTGTGATTGAACTGATGTTCAGTTGTTTTACTAAATACTGCAGTAACTTTGAAAATACGGTCATATGGCCGCTTTGAAAATTCTGCAATAAAATTAGCAAAAATTTTATAGTCATTCCTAAAATTTTTGATAATTTTTGGAAAATTTTCGTAACGTTGTAACATCAAGTTTTGTTTGTTTAAAATCTTTAAAACGATGAAAAAGAATAGAAACAAAATTCGGCCCATCATTTGACGGTTGTTAAAATGATCGGAATGAAAAATGAGATTTTTGAATGAAACAAATTTCAGATGGTGCTGAATAATCATGAAAAATTAATACTTGGTGGGAAGAATCTGAAGAAAAAATTCATCATTGCTTCTTTGAGATCGAAGATCACACAGAAAATCGTCAAGCGAATAAAAAATGGCGACGGAAAATCATTGGTCGATTTTACGTCGAATACCTGATGGGCTTAAAACTTCCAATATACAATTTTAATAAATTAACAATAATTTCATATCACACATTATCTTCGTTCCATTGATGATAAAAAGAGTCCCAAAAACAACAGAAAACTGATCTTCTACATGATCAGGACTGTATCCAAACTGGAGTTATGATTTCCCAAAAAAAGTTCGCCACCGCATGTGTCAGTTCCAGTATCGAGGTGGTCCTCAGGGTCCCGTGTCATTTCGTGAAGAGAGCCAAACCCTGCAGAAACGAGGAGAGATATCAGTTCACGACGTTGTTCGGTGGGGGGGGGGGGGGGGGGGGGAACTTGGCATTTGTATCGTCTCCAAAGATCAGATACAAGCCGGAGATTGTTGTTTGTTTGACGCTCGCCAAAGTTTATCGGATCCCGGATGATGCCTGGAAAAGTTGAGGCCAAGTCTTTCCCCAAACCCCCGGGGGGGGCTGACGCCCCACCTCGACCCCCCCATCGTCTTCTCTGATCCTCGGAATTCCTTTTGAAACTTTCCGATATTCATATCTGCTTGCTGCTACATCAAAAATTCCAGCCTCGCCTCGGCTCAACCCCCAATCTGAAATCCGCCCCCGCGATCTTCTGCAAGCGCGCGCTGTGGCGTCTCAGTTATAAAGGATTCGCAGCCACTTACAATATCAGTGGCTTTTCACCATCCCCATCCCCCCGACCCTCGCAGACTCCGTCCCGTTTCCCTTTGCGATCCTTGTTCATCCCCTACCGAATCCTTAGGTTCTTTGACCTCCCCCCCCCTCCGCCATACCACCGTAATATAACATTCCTGCATCGCTAGGGATTACTATATTGGTTTGACCACCACGCGCCACGGTCAGTTCCTGTATAAGGGAAGGTCTGAGTGAGTCTGTGTACGTGTAATTACATCGTTGGGGTTCAACACCCTTAGGAAACGTGAAATTGGCCGGATGTTTTTGCAGGAAGGAGAGCGAAAAAGTCTTTTCTGCAGATCGCGAATCATGATTTATCATTGAGGGAACATTGAAATTCAATAGTTTCCAATAGTTTTTAATTGACAATGAATTGATATTATATACCTACTAGAAAAATATGTCACCTACTTCCATAAACACTTTTTGGATTTTCCTAATTCTTCGGTGATTTTATTTAATTTTTTTTATTCCTCAATTTCTGATTTAATCACTCGAGAAGTTTTTGAAGATCCTGAATTTTTTCATTGGACTGAATTTTCTGAGTTCCCTGACACTTTTTTGAATTTTGTAAATCTTTCCTGAATTTTTTATATCGACCGTTTTCTTAAATTTACCGAAATTTTTTCAAATTTTCCGTGTCTTTTGAGATTATTTTCTGAATTCTTCTCATTTGTCCTGATTTTTTCTGGACTAATTCTGGACCAATTTTTTTCATCTCTGACTTTCAGCTCTAGAGAAATTTCAACTAGTCAAATTTTTTTAAGGATGATTAGGATATTTTTTCGTTTGATTTTTTATTTTTACAAAATTCTAAATATGAACAGTCTTCCACAGAAAATCGCACCAATTTTTTCTCTTCTTTTGAATATGAAGAAAAAAGAAGTGTGAAAGTAAAAGATATTTTTTGATAAGGGGAAAAAAAAAACTAAAAATTTTTGTATTATTATAAACTGAAACGTTCCACATTTCCAACAGGATTAGTACCAAAAAGGTCAATTTCGAAAAATTCCACACATTTTTTTGGGTACTTGATCTTCGAACCCTCATTCAGACAATGAAATTGAAATAAGGCGAATACAGCAATTTTTTTTTGTCTCTCTTTTTGAGAAGCAGGCCTCGAGCTAATCTCGACGGTCTTTATGCCCGTTTCAACTTATCGTCTTAAGATTCAGCGGAGGTCCATTCCGCCGTTTCCTTTGTGCTTTACTTCCGCTTTGCTTTTAACTTGACGAATTCCCAATCGCTTTGATCACGCGTCTCATTTGTTTCCTTCATTCTCATCCCCGCAATAATAATGAAGCATCCTATTTTTTCTACCGTGTAATTTTTCATCGGTATGGCGTACACAATTTTTTTTCTCGACATAAAAAGACTCGAGTCCGAGCAAAGAGCCGCTCAAAGTCGAGGAAACAGCGGAATTTCGTCATTTTTAGTCTCGTATCTCGAATATTCCGGAGGGCAAATAATTATTGAACCGATTATCACTCGAGCTTAACGAAGTGTTAGTTCGGTGCGGTGATTCCGTCACGATTCTAGGGATCTCGAACGCGACTCATTAACTAGAACAATCGTCCCGATTGCGGAACGATCGAACCATGCACCCCAAACCGCGAGGACTTAATCAATGCTTCTATAATTAGTAATTATTCCGCTGGTCTGTTTGTAGAATGCAGATTTATTCATCGTCAATTACTGAACCATTGAGGAGGGGGTCCATCGTTTATTCAAATCGAGTACAAGATATTTACAAGTATTTTGGTCACAAATGGTCGTACATTTTTTTTTTCATTTTCGATTTGATGTTCGATGAGTATAAAAAAATAATTTCAGCTAAAATTATTCAATTTTTGTAATTTTTGCTCTAGAACAACGATTAGAATTTGGGGTTGTTAGATTCTCGATGAAGTTGAGAGAAGATTCAATAAAATTCACCCATTGGTCCAAAAGTTAGGGCAAAAATTTGGAGTGAAGAAAGATAGCTTCTCACTCTTTTTTACACTTTGTTGAATAACTCTGGTGTTTCCTGACCGATTTATCGAAACTTGAAATTGAATAAAGGTAGACAAAAAGACGAAAATTTTGGAACGAAGATCGTCAAAATTCTTTGATTGGTTCAAAAGTTACATCAACCTGAAATAAGAGTATCCACAAATTTGTCTTTTTACTCTATGTTGTATATACTTCGTTGAATATCTCTAGCAGTTTTTGAGCGATTCATATGAACCTGAAATTTTCTGGAAGAAGACAAAAATGCGCATCTTTGGAACGGAAAATCGTCTCAATCTGTCAATTTGTTCAAAAGTTATAGCATTGTTGCAGTTCTAGCCTCTTTGCTAAATTTGAGGAACCGAAAAAGCTCGAATGATTTTTTCCACCGTCAAAAACGATTTTTTGACTTGCATAAGACACGCGATGTGGGTATCATAAAATGAAGTAGAACGAAATAACGAGAATTACTGATTCAGAAAAGAGGGTGACAGATAATTGGACCACAATTTAATTGGGACTATAAAGTCCCGTTAATTTCCTCCTCGGTTTCACGTTTTATCATATGATATTGTATCAATTATAATTTGGAAATACATTATTAATGACATTACTTTCAGTTATACCCGCGGCCGCGTAGCTTTAATGCAACAATAACATTAGTAAAATATCCTAATAACGATAATGGCGTGTTTGGTATAGAGGGAAAATCCATAATAGGCTTTTACCACGCAGGGATCATATCCCCAGAACAAATAGGGGATCGAAAATCTACGATCATCGTTGGTTACTCCCTTCTGCTTCTCCATTTCTGGAGATTTTAATTAATTTCAAGAATTTATCAAAAAAATATCGTAAGTATTACACTTGCGAGGGTTGATAAGCCACGAAGCGTTTTGTACTCACGAAGTGAAGGGGATGAAAAGAAGAAGAAGAAAAAATTGAAATTAGTGTGTAAATTAGAAAATGTTAGATATTTAGGGTGCAGAGGGAAGAGGAAACAAGAAGGAACCGAGATAAAGAGTTGAGAGGCAGGTTTTTAATTATTTTGGTCAAATTAGATTTTAAGGGGGTGAAAATTCCTCCGACATTTTTTACTTCTCTTGATCTTAATTCTTCCTGTTTCATTTTTGCTCAAGCTAATCGTTGTAATCCCTTAGAATTCGTGTAATAGACTGATAGAAAATTAACGACTCGCAGTAAATGCAATTTGCAATTTTCAACAGTGTGAAATTGCATCTTGATGGAATAAATGCAGACGACAGAGGCTGATAAACGGGAATTAAATGAAACCGGAAGTCTTAATGTAGCGAAAATTTGCAATTAGAGATAATTTATTCCAACCTGGTACAACAAATGTTTTTATTAATTGATTTAGAATTCCAAATTACGAATAATGATATTTCGTTTTGAAGGGTTGATTTTTCCCCTTTCCTTTCCTTTTCTTTTTATTTTCTTCTGTTTTACAAAGGTATGTATAAAACGTTAAAAGAGGAATGAAAGAAGGGACTGTGTCTACCCTCAAAAACCGCGTGGAGTTATTTTTCACGGTCAATTCCGAGGGGCGTTCTTTCGTAAGATTTTGTCGGCTTAGGGGATGAAGAGCTACACAGAAAAGAGTAGAGACTTCGCTGTCTGAGTGGAAAAAAAACGGACTGATAAAATACCAAATGCATGTTTACATACGATTATCATAAAACAAGAAGAGGATTTTTTTTCCATCAATTCTCTTGATCAAATTTTATTCCATCAATAAATTTTTGATATTTTGATAATTTTTCTCGATTTAAATGTAAAAAAAAAAAAAGATTAGAAGAGATTGGAGCAAGATAGAGATTTTTTCATTTCTTTCGATCAAAAATTAATTTTCTTCGAAACAAGAAAAACGATGAGACATTTACTCGATATAATATACAAGTAATTAATTTACTTGGCTGTCGAATCAAATTTACTTGGTAATTTGCCAGTCGATATTAATTGAAGCGAAGAAGTTGTATGAATTTATCGAAGTGTATATCATGTGCTGCTGGTCCAATAAGTGAATCGAGAGTAAATCAAACGTATAACTCCTCTAAACTTCTGAGTTTGACCCGAATCGGTCAAATGGGTAGGTAGGTATACTATCGTTTCTCTTCTAACCAACCCGAACAAGCGTTGAGTCGTTTGGTACTTCGTTTGCTCGTTGATGCTAATGAAATTCCTCTAGCCGCTTGTACAAGACGAGAATATCGGGAAAATGTTCCTCGAATTGTGTGACTAGCTCGCTTTATTTGACCGAATCGCAACCCAGCGGCTAGACTCTGAAGTCTTGTTATTTGTTGATCGCAGTCAAATTAGATCAGAATATAAGAGCGAGTAGAAAAATTCGAGGTACTCGAATTCAGTTTTTTCATCATATCTCGACAACCGTTGATCCTATCGTCACGAAGGTTATCATAAAAAATGAAGCCTACTAAATTCCCTACAACAAAGGTTCGATACATTTTTATCGTATCTTCGATAGTTTTTCTCTAATACACCGGTGAATACGTACACAATCCTCGCAAGGTTCTATGCAAATATCGATACTTTCAGTCCTGTATTACGCAAAAACTGTCGGAGATACGAAAAAAATGTATTGAACCTTTTTTGTAGAGAATTCAATAAGCTTCATTTTTTGTAATAACCTTCGTGACGATAGGATCAACGGTTGTCGAGATATGACGATATTGTAAGTAGCGAGGGTCAACGCTTGGAGCGCCACGACAAGTAGTCGAAGTCCGTTCCGGTCAGACGAGCCGTTCGCAGGAGAATATCTAACTTTTAAAGATGGGAAGTTACACTGAATATTCTACATGCTAAATTATTATTCGAGGTATCACTCGGACTTGCTGTGCCTGAGGTTAACGGCCCAATTAGTGACACCGTCCCAGTTATTGAACAAGCATATACTATATGTTGTATTTCTTCCATTTTTAAAGATCTTTGACTCGATTCGTGCGAATAAAATTCCAGTTTTCGTTTTTCAGACCAGAAAAAAAAATCAGAGTATACACTTTTTTTAATTAGATTATAAATTGGACTGCAAAAATCTACATCGTCATTAACTAACGTAAAACAGCAAATTTAGGAGTTTTTACTGTTTTTTTTTTACTTTTCAAATAGTTTTAATTTTTTTTACAAATTCTGCTACAATAATCAATATTTATGTGCATTTGTTTATCGAATAAAAGTAAACGAAATTTAGTAGATATAAAATAGAAGTATAATAAGTATTCTTCTGGCCATATCAAACACATATTTTGAGAATGATTAATTCACACTAATTTTCCATTACATTGTAAAAAACAGAAAAAAAATTAGGAACATTTTGAGCTACAGAATTATCGAAGTTAGTGAAAGGAGGACGACGTTTTTTTATATCGTATCCAGATATGATTGAAAAAGTGATAAGATAACGTCCATCTTCTGTCAAATTGACAACTTTTTTTCAATTTTCGACAACAATGAGTGAAAAAATCGAGTAAGTCATACCTAGGATAGAATAATCGAATATAGATTTAGAATTTTCATTGTGGTCTCCTTCCTCAATAGAGAAGCAATTAATGTTCAACATTCTATGAAAACCTTTTTTTCATTCCTACGTTTTAAGAGGTGAATAAAAATATGTTTCTCTAAAAATTCAAACCTTCTTTTTTCTAATTAAAATTCTCGTTATCCCGGAATGTTTTGTGTTCTTCAAATTGTGCCAAGGGAAAGGAAAAGAAAGAAAGATAGAAAGAGAAAAACAGAAAAGAAAGAGAGAGAGAGAGAGAGAGAGATAGATGCGGTGTACAGAGATAGAACAGAAATGTAAGACTTTTAAGAGAATTGAAAAGCGGACAACGGTAGGATAAAACACACACGCGAGATCGTTTCACAAATGTCGGAATGACTGTGACAATTCTCTTTTCAAAATATCACATTTAGTTTCTCGGTTACAAAAACACTGACAATTTGTACACACAGACCTCTTGAATTTTTCCGCTATAAAACCCACCATATCTGTGACAAAAAATCACCCCTAATAAATTCGTAAAGTAGTTTCTTCAAAATAAAACAAATATAAAAAATATTACAAAAATCACCAACAACACAGACTCTTAGTTATTTCGGATCTTATATGTATAAAAAACCACTCAAATTAATCACCTTCCGGAGTTGTCGTGATCCTATTTTTTTATTTTCACCTTCTATCTTGTTTTCATCCCATCACATTAAAACCCATCGTAAATAGATGATCGTACATACATTCAACCAACCCCCCCCCCCCCC
>JAFFZH010015310.1:0-18661 GCA_018420115.1 Euura saliciscinereae | reverse complement strand
TCCTGGGCGCGCGCAAACGACATCAACAAAGCGTGACGGTAAATATACACGGCCTGTGTTAATCCAATGGCAATTTACGTTATATGTTTGAGGGACTATTTCGATAATATTTGAATAATCAATTGCAGGCGATGTACTGGGAGAAGTTCAACACAATCATGCACCTGATAGTGCTGAAATTGAAATGCGGCAAGCTGTTGAAAAATTGAAGGATCAAGCTAAAACGTCGAATCAAGAAACTAATGCGATTGTAACTGCAGCGGTTGCAGGCTTAGGACAGTCTGCCGTCGTGCAATTACCAACTGTGCCTTCTTTAAGCCGTACCGTATTGAGGGCTAGAGCATGAGCAAATCCACAATTGACTAATCCTGTGGACCTAGAGAGTCTAGTCATCCCAGAAAGGTTTGGAATGACAAAAAATGACGAGCTCTTTTTACTGCACGACAGCGGTGGAAAAAAAAGGTTTTTGATCTTCTCAACGGTGAATAATCTTCAGTACCTGGCAACTTGCGACGTCTGGCTAGCTGATGGGACATTTCGAAGCGTACCGGTTATTTTCACACAATTATATTCGATACACGGCTTTCGTAATGGAAAGGCTATACCCTTAGTGTATGTTTTGGCTCCTAATAAGTCAAGCCGTATGTATAGCTCAGTGTTGACGGTTTTGAAAGAGCTCGAGCCACGTTTGAAGCCAGACGTATTGATTATTGACTTCGAATTATCGTTCGTTTCAGCGTTTCAGTTGTGTTTCCCAGACACAGTGATTAGGGGATGTCATTTTCATTTTGGGCAATGTGTATTCCGGCAAGTTCAATCCGCAGGTTTACAAACTCGTTACGGAACAGATAGCAATTTCGCGATGTCAATAAAAATGTTGGTAGCTCTCGCTTTTGTACCCACCGATGATGTTATTCACGCATTTGAATCATTAATAGGATCCGATTATTTTGTGGAAAACGAGGATCTTGTACGAATTGTGACCTACTTCGAGAGTACGTGGATCGGTGCCTTGAGCCGTGGTAAAAAACGCCGGTCTCCACTATTCGCTATTGATATGTGGAACTCGTATGAAGCTGTTTGTAAAGATATGCCGCGTACAAACAATTCGGTTGAGGGCTGGCATCGAGCCTTCAATGAGCGTGTTGATGTCAATCATGCACAGATTGGCAAATTTATTGAGTGTTTGAAGAACGAGCAAAGCATGGCTGAGATCGCATTAGAACAGCAGGTGGCTGGACGGGAAGTTGCATCAAAAAGACGCAAGAAATATATTGATTATGATACGAGATTGAAGGCAGTCGTAATGCAGTATGCCGAATATCAGATACTAGATTATCTACGCGGTATCGCGCACAATGTAACGCTCTGAGCTGTCTATTGAATGGAGGATAGGGAATTATTTGTGTTGCATTATCTACGAAATGAATCAAATATGAGTTGCTGTCAATGGAATTATTTGTGCTGCATTATCTACAAAATAAATCAAATATGAGCCCAGTACCTCAAAAACTAGGCCTGGCATTAATTTTAATTACTTTCGTGATTTATTTTCATTATTTTCGTCATTTACTCTAATTATTTCCGTAGTTCGTTTGTATTATTTCGTTTTGAATTAATTGTAAGTTGAATCATGTCAAGATTCGGAGAATGTGTGCAGTTTTATTTCGATAATTTATTTATATTATTATTATGTTTGCGTTATTACTGGCCATTGTCAATATTAAAAAATCAATAAATTTAAAGTACAATTGTATTCGTTATCAATTATTTTTCGCAGTGTTTAACCGCACCAAAATATCCCCGGAAAAAGTATCCGCAGTAAAATTATCCCCGGTAAATATATCCCCGGTAAAAATATTCCAAGTAAAAATATCCCCATGGGGACATCTGGTCATTTCGGTGACTGTCAGTGAAGTGAAATTTTATTAATCAGTCATTTTGGTGACAGGGGTTCCTTGGCACGAACCTCAAAATTACGAAATGTCAAATTTGTGGTGGCCGAAGTGACAGCTGCAGACTTGAAGCTGCATAGTTTTGGCTAGTGGGATAGTTTTTATTTACCCCGGGGAGTGCGCGAAGCGCACGAGGCCGCGCACAACAGATTACTTTAAAAAAAAATACCGTGCCTAGGAACCCAAATGATGCACTGTAATGACTGTCTAAAAACTTGTTTCTTGATTCTAACCAACTTCAGACCAGTCAGTCGTTAGGGAAACACGCTGTGTATGTATATACATATAAAGATATCTATATCTATTGGCTATTTCTGTGACGGACCGCCATGTTATTAGAGTATGAATCGCACACTTTGATGACACCTGGTCATTTTGGTGACTGTCATCAAAGTGAAATTGAATAAATCGGTCATTTTGGTGACTCGGGTTCATTGACACGTAACCTCAAATGTATGAAATGTTAAATTTTGTGGTAGCCAAGTGTACAGTTGCAGACTTGTAGCTGCATAGTTTTGGCTAGGTGGATAGTTTTTAGTAACCCCGGGGAGTGCGCGAAGCGCACGAGGCCGCGCACAACAGAAAAAAATTTCAATTTGCAAAAAAAAATACCCTGCCTAGGCACCCAAAAAGGGCGCGTTATCAAAATACTCGGTATTTTTATTATATATATATATATATATTATTAATAATAACAATAAATTAAATTATAGTTATATTATTAATAAATTAAATTCATTCAAGTCAAGTCTCCAGTAAAAATATCTATTACGACCCATGCGCAATACCCAGACGGTGATTCGTCGCCCCCGTGGCATATTTTGGCCTCGGAATATTTTCACTGGGGATATTTTGACCGGGGATCTTTTTACAGGGGTTATTCTGACCGGGGACATTTTTACTGGAGATATTCTGACCTGGGACATTTTTACTGGGGATATTCTGACCTGGGATATTTTGACCGGGGATATTCTGACCTGGGACATTTTTACTGGGGATATTTTGACCTGGGATATTTTGACCGGGAATATTTTTACCGGGGATATTGCAGTCACGGGATGTATTGTCGCGTGAGATTTTGGCAGTGATATTTTGTCGGAGATATTTTGTCGTGGGATATTTAGACGCGTAGCCCCCGTTACTTATAGAAAATCTACCTTTGCATATATTCCGCCACAAACGAAGACAACACACATTTTCCTCGATCAAGGTTAGGTGAAGACTATTAAATTGTACCTCAAACATACCTTTCATCGAAATCAATTCAGCTGTTCAAAATCTTGAACTTTCGTTCGCCTCTTCAAAGCTTCGCGATTACAGGTTATACGCTTTTGAAACGGCGCGATAAAATCAATTCAGCCGTTCAAAATCTTGACATTTCGTTCGCCTCTTCAAAATTTCGCGATACAGGTTATCGCTTCGAATCGCGCCTGTCAAAAACAACAGCTCCGAACGGTGCGAAGTCAGATCCGAGCGGCGTCACCGCCGTCCAATCGGCATCGCGGAAAAGTGGTTACGGAAATGCGAGAACCAGTGATAGATGCGAGGTCCAGCGATTAGATGCGAGGTCCAGCGATAGATGCGATAAATAATCGTGACAATCAACTTTTTTATAAGGGATTCACTTGCATCATGATTAGTGTTTTTTTTAGTTGTTTTGTTTTCATTATATTTCATTTATTTAATGTACCTGTTCTGTAATCAATTATCATCTTGCCTGTAATTGCTTTGCATTGCCCTTCGGCCTATTCAGGCCACGGCATAATAAACTAAATATCTATCTATCTATCTACTCATGATCTGCGTTCCCGGATTGATGATTCTCCTTCTCAGGGCTGCTGAAGGTAGACGTGGCTGATTGACTGCGTTATCTAAACTATACAGATGGCTGACGCGCGGACCTCTCTCGATAACTCGAATCGTTGCGGTTACTCTAATCAGTAAATGATCATCCCGCAGGGGTCTTGGTACTGATATTCTATGCGTAGGTGATAGATCGAGTAATCAAAGAATAGTATATTGTGTGATAAGTGCGGAAAGAAGGCGATATCCGATGAGTGTGAAGTTTGCAACACGAGCGAAGGCGAGCAGCCAGCATTCATACGAGTCTAGTGTCGTTCACTCACGAGCCGCAGGCGAGTGCGGGATGACACGAGACGGGTGTGAATTCTGTGCGAGCCGAGCGAGTGATTCAAACTTCACACGAGGCAGATGTCGCCTATCCGCACTTATCGCACACCATATTTTTTATAACTCCTGCGGGAAAGCTTGATTTGAGATGCAGACGAATAATATCTGACAGCTGAGCAAATGGCCGACCATAACCAACCCGAAGTTAGGCGATGATCTAGGTTGACACATCGCTGCCGCCTGGGGGCGCCACGTCGCGGACGCTTGGACGTCGCCACCGACCGATGGCGCTACTGAACGACTGACTTATTTCAAAGTGCGCGTGCGTGATAGTGAAGAAACGTAGATTGCTTGAAGTGCGCATGCCTGTTAGTGAAATATTGACGATAATGCACGATGTGCGCATGCCTGTTAGTGAAATAATGACGATAATGCACGATGTGCGCCTGCGCGATAGTGAAGAAATATTACGTGTTTTCACTCATCTGAAAAGGGGCCCTTTCCAAACCAGACACAGGCATCGAAAATCAAGCTTTCCACGCAGGTGTTATAAAAAATAAATTATCATGCAGATAGGATAACGAAGTGAGTCTGGCACTTGTCATGAACACTTAGGCGGGTCTCGTGTCACACCGAAAGGCTAGACGGTCACCGTTCTCAATGTTCCGAGTCGATACCAGAATCCGCAGGTTTTATGGGTATAAAGGAGGTAGTACAGTGGGTTCTCGTTATAAGAGTCCACGTTATAAGAGTTTTCCCCTTCATTCCGTTTTTATAGCTTTCCCCACTCGACCTGCGTACGTATTATATTCGACCTTTGGCTCGGACTCCTCGTTAAAGGCTACCGTGCGACCCGTGCTCTCGAGGCAGGTGGAGGCTATTCCCCTGATCAGCCTCTTATAACGAGAACCCACTGTAATAACAATTGATGAATGCGTGGGTTTATTCTCATGAATAAACCGTTGCACCACTGCCGAAGGAAGGGTCCGAAGACTCCCCTGTAGCTGTCTACGGGTTAAAGCAATAGGAGTACGGTTTTGAAATGAAGCACAGCGAACAGCAAGGCTCATGTTGATAGTGAGGAAAGCACAAAAAGGAACTTACTGCGTGCAGAGAAAATAAGTATCCAACTAATCCAAAAGCCCAAATTAGTAATAAACCAAAAATAAAGAAAATGAAAGCCAAGTATGTGCTGGATAATAAAGAAAATTATAACAAGCTGAATGAATATTAGGAAAAGAATTATCAAATTGAAGTTGAATGAAAGCAAGCGGGAAGCACCACTATTACGGTTAATTATCTCTGATCGAAGTCTCAGGCTCTCTCTACATCAAATGTATTGTTACGGGGGTGTCTCCGCACTTCGTACCCCCGTTATACATGATAAATTATAGTTTACGGATGTTTCGAAACAGTAGAACCTTCCGGTCGCTTCGGCGACCGGCATTATTATTGTAAAAAACAACAGTCTCGCTCTGGACTTTAAAGAGAACGCATGTTTGAATAAACATAACCCCCTAATCTTGAAAGAGATATTTGCTGCCTTTGGTCCTCAGTTATTTCCCGGAAGGTTGTGTCTTTTATTCGTAGCAGGGTTCGACCCGTTGTTACACTGGTGGAGGAGCTGGGATCGCTCTTTTACGACCTTTTCCGGATTTCTGTGAGGACCGAGACCGACAGTTTGGAGCTTTCGAGAAGTTAAGTCAATCTCACACGCTCAAAAGAAACCTGAAGATATGCGTCGCACACGTCTACAAAGCGCTTCCGCGAGTAACGAAGTGGTTGACGCTGCTCAGGAACCCCCAGCCAAGAAGGCTTGTCCCGGTCTGGTAAGTCAGACAACACCCTCTGTTTCGCCACGACCCCAGGTTTCGCCGCGACAACGGCACCCCTCAACACCGACGTCGCCAATGGACCCACGAGTGGAACCCAGTCCGGCCCAGCTCTTTGAGCTCCTTCAGGAACAGTTCCGAGAGCAGCGACGGCAGGATCGCATCGACAGGGAACAGGAACGAGAGGAGGTATTCCGACGTTTCGCAGCCTTGGAAAGTCGCCTTCCCCAGGCCTCAAGGGGGTACAAACCCCGTCCCCTCAGCCCCTCGCAGTTTTGCAGAGACCGACACCAGCCCCTCGTTCCCCTGAAAACCTCGCGCAGGGACGAGCACCGTCCCCCCGATCCCCTGAAAACCTCGCCCAGGTAACAGATGTTACCCAGAGGTCAGTGCCAGTTTTGGGAGTAAACGATCCCTCCGTAGCTTTGGTAGAAAATTTATCGGGTGCAGCGCCACAACAAATGGCGTTGACCCCGGTACGTCCTCAGAACGACCGTACTGGAGAGACAGTACGGGACGACTTTATTGGTAGGACGCAGAACTTGATGTGTGGCGACGGCCTTCTGGGGAGACATGGGTTCACAGGGTCGCCGCCCACACAAGATGTAACTTTCCTAGAGAATGCTAGAATCTTGGCTCGCCACACGCGGGAGAATGTGCCTCGTCGGGAAACTGTGATGCAGCCCGAATACTCGGACTCGCGAAATGTGGCGTTTAGGAATTTAGGTCCTGGTTTCGAGCGAGAGGACACCCGTACGACGCACAATGTCCCCGACGCGATTCGTTTTGTCCCTGTAGCCGAAAATATGGGACCCACGACCGATAACTTTCCGGTTGGAGTCAGGCGAGACTCGCATCAGTCGAGACACCCATTTTACTCTGGTCCGTTTAGACCTCTAGGCCAACCTGGTTTAGGAGCCTTTTATCCTCCGGATTTTCAGTCGCAAAACACCCTTCAGGTGCCCCAGCGAAGTATCCTGCCTGCCTTCAACCCGGTGCCGCGTAATGACTCTTCTACTCGCGTAAATGCCATGCTTATGAAACCGGGCATCTACGACGGGACTACCCCGTGGGCCCAGTACGAACGGCAGTTCTTGATGGTGGCAAAAATAAATAATTGGGACTCTATGGTTAAAGCGGCGGCTTTAACCGGATCCCTCCGAGGCGCGGCCCTGAACGCTCTCACTTCACTAAATGACTCCGATGCGGAAGATTTCGAAAAGCTGTGCACAGTTCTGCGGTTACGTTTTGGTGAAGAACACCTTTCAAAACTTTACTTCACGCAGTTTAATAACAGACGCCAGGGCCGCGACGAGGACATTGCTACGCTCGGCCACGACATCGAACGCTTGATTCGTTGTGCGTTACCTACTTGTGCACCCGACACTAGGGACCAGTTAGCATGTGCTCGATTTTTAGATGCGCTTTCCAGTCCTAAATTGAGGCAAACCTTAAAACTGGCAGCTCCTTCTTCGCTTCACCAGGCAATAATTAAAGGGTCAGAAATCGAAGCTATAAATAAGGAAGAATTTGGCTCCGGGAAGCTCAGGCAGTTGAGCACGACAGACCCACGCGAAAAACAACCACCACAAGGGAACAAAAGTTCCCTGAGACAAAAAAACGAGCCCTCGAATTCCAAAATGCCGAGTAACGACAGGGGACCGCGGCCCGTTTTAGAGTGCTGGTTTTGTAAAAAAAGGGGTCACGATATCAAACACTGTTTTGCTCTTCAACGGATCATGAAAGAGCGAGAAGATCGCGTGCCTCGAAACAACACTAATTCTTCGTGGCGTAGAGGCCCCGCCACAAACTCTAACGGCCCCGCGACGAACTCTAACACAATTTGGGACTCTAATCGACAGGGACAAAAAAGACGGCACTCTGCGGGTCACCGGGCCCCTGACGTTCCAGACCGATCAACCTCTTCAAATCTCAATAGAGACCGAACGGGCCCTTCTTCTCGCCCAAACCCAGAACAATTCGTGGTCCGCGGATTAAGACGGTCGGGCTTGTACGCAAGGGGCACCGTTAACGGGACCCCTTGCTTGTGGGTCGTCGATACTGGGGCCGAAGTGACCGTGGTTCGCCCGGGCTTGCTGGACGGTTTCCCGATCACCTCGTCTTCCTCCAATCTGCGGACCGCCACCGGCGATACCACGCCTGTGATAGGACGAGCTTCGGTGGAAGTGGCCGTCACAGGGTGTATCCAAGCGGTCCATGAAGTTTTGATAGCGGAGGTCGAGGATGACGGCATCCTAGGGATGGATTTCTTGGCCTCCCACAACTGTTATATAGCTGCCGGAGAGGGCTCGTTCCAGTCAGGCCCGAATAAGATCCCCCTTCAGACGGATAGAAACGTTGATCTCTCGAACCCCTCTTTGGGACCCTTCGCTTACATCCGAGGGATCGACCTCGTCCCCTCGCATCTTCAGGACCTCGATTTGCGCTCTTCTGAACACTTGGATCCGGATCAGCGCCAGTCTCTCCAAACCCTTCTATTGGATTTTCAGGGTGCCTTCGCAAAGAGTCCCACAGATATCGGACGCTGTTCCGTTGGCCAGCATCGGATAAACGTCGAAGGACATTCGCCAATCAAACAGGCAGCCCGCCGGCTACCCATTCATGGGCGAGACGAAGTCGTAAAGCTGGTAAACAACATGAGGGACAGCGATGTAATTGAGCCCTCATCCAGTCCCTGGGCAGCCCCTATCGTCCTGGTGAACAAAAAAGATGGCTCCAAAAGGTTCTGCATCGATTACAGAAAGTTGAACGTCGTTACTAAAAAGGACTCGTACCCTCTCCCTCGAATCGAGGACACGCTGGACATGGTAGCAGGAGCCCGCTGGTTTTCGACGATTGATCTACACAGCGGGTATTGGCAGATCGGGATGGCCCCCGAAGACAAAGAGAAAACGGCTTTCGTCACGGGCTTGGGGGGCTTGTGGCAATTTAAGGTCATGCCCTTCGGTCTCTGCAATGCTCCGGCAACGTTCGAGAGACTTATGGAAACGGTATTGGACGGGTTGAATGGGAGGACTTGTTTAGTCTATATTGACGACATTATCGTTTTCGGTAAAACTTTTGTTGAAGAGTTAGCTAATTTGAGAGAGGTTTTCGAGCGACTCTCTAGTTCAGGCTTGAAAATGAGCCCTAAGAAGTGTGTGCTTTTCCAAAAAGAGGTCAAGTTTTTGGGTCACATCGTCTCCGCAGAAGGGGTGAGGACTGACCCTGAGAAAACCCAAGCAATCAGAGATTGGCCACAGTTAGCTAACAAGTCAGATATTCAAAGCTTCATTGGGTTGTGTACTTATTACCGGCGATTCGTTCAAGGATTCGCCGCTATTGCCAAACCTTTGCATGTCTTAACAGGGGACAAAGTAGTTTTTGAATGGACCTCTGATTGCCAGGAGGCTTTCAACGAACTAAAAAAACGCTTGACCTCACCTCCCATTCTGGCCTTCCCAATGCCCGGAATCCCGTTCATTCTAGATACTGATGCGTCGATGACTGGTTTGGGAGGAGTCTTGTCTCAGGTCCAAGAAGGGTTCGAACGGGTAATCTGTTTTTATAGTAGAGTTTTAACCAAGGCGGAACGCAATTATTGTGTGACTCGTAGAGAATTGCTGGCAATAGTTAAAACGATCTCACATTTCCATCATTATTTGTACGGCAGGAAGTTTTTGATCCGCACGGACCATGCTTCTCTGCGCTGGTTGTTGTCTTTTAGGGCTCCTGAAGGTTTGGTCGCTCGATGGTTGGAAGTTCTGGGCCTTTATGACTTCGAAATACAGCACCGAGCCGGAACATTGCATGGTAACGCAGATGCCCTATCCCGCAGACCCTGCGAAAAGGAGGGAGACTGCCGCCAATGTTCAAGACTGGAGTTACAGCGCGACCCTCCAGTTGTCATCCGCGCCGTTACCCTCCAGGGAAGTTCCGAAGATTGGAAAATCGACCAAGAAAAAGACCAAACCCTTCAACAGTTGAGAAAATGGAAGGTTGCTGGGACCCGCCCTGAATGGCAGGATATTTCCCCTAACAATCAGAATTTTAAAGTCTATTGGGCCCAATGGGACTCAATCCACCTGCGAGATGGCCTCTTGTACCGCCGCTGGGAAAGCCCAGACGCGAAGAGTGTCAAGTGGCAACTGCTTGTCCCGAAACACAAGATTCCGGATATCCTACGAGAATTACATGACTCTCCGGTCGGCGGCCACTTTGCGGTTAATAAAACCCTTGGGCGTATTCGAGAACGCTACTTCTGGGCAAGGTGTCGCACCGATGTAGAAGACTGGTGCCACAGTTGTAACACCTGTTTAGCAAAAAAGGGCCCTCGAGGAAAGGGAAAGAGTCCCCTCCAAATCTACGATGTCGGAGCCCCTTTGGAGAGAATGGCGATGGATATTCTCGGTCCACTCCCAGTTTCGAAATCGGGGAACCGCTGGGTCTTAGTGATGGCTGACTATTTCACCAAGTGGCCCGAAGTTGTGGCACTACCGAATCAGGAAGCCAAAACTGTCGCTCTCGCCTTTGTACGAGAATTTGTTTGTCGACACGGTTGCCCCCTCGAGGTACACACGGATCAGGGAAGAAACTTCGAAGCAGACTTGGTTAAAGAGATATCACAAATCCTGGAACGAGGAAGACGAGGACCACGGCTCTTCACCCCCAGTCTGACGGAATGGTCGAGAGAATGAACCGAACCTTGCTGAAATATTTGACTAATTTCATTGATGAAAATCAAAAAGACTGGGATGAGTGGGTCCCCCTCTTCCTCTTCTCGTATCGCTCAGCTATCCATGAGACCACGGGTCGCTCACCCGCGATGATGATGTTGGCCCGTGATCTTCGTCTTCCTTCCGATCTAGAGAGAGGCGTCGTTCCCTTTCAGACACCTTATAGGACAGACTTCGCGTCCTCTCTACAAAACCGTCTAGATGAGATCCACGAGTTTGCTCGTGTCAGAATTAATCTAGCCTCCGACAGGATGAAAGCTCGCTATGATGCTCGAGCCCGAGACCTTCGTTTCGAGGCGGGCGATGCTGTTTGGCTGTTCCAACCTCGACGAGAGAAAGGACGCTGTCCGAAATTGCAAAGCGAGTGGGAAGGACCTTATGTCGTCATAAAGCGAATTAACGATGTGGTTTACAGAATTCAACGTTCTAATCGGGCTCGACCTAGAGTTGTTCATCTAGATCGTCTAGCCATTTATCAGGGAAGAGACGCAACTCCAAAGGTCTCCATCGGGTCTTCCACTTCTAATGTCCACAAATTGAGAACTACAAACCTCGAGGGTAAGACCCTCTCCCCTCAATTCGTGCAGGAGTCGCTTCCACACCAAAAAAGAGTACCTGGAGCTTTCGTTAGCTCTTCGAATTGGAGCCCCGACCTTCCTTTAGGCGTAGTTAAGAGGAATGGAAGGCCTTTAACGATCATTGTTGAGGGAAATATTGGCTGCGGCAAAACTACTTTCACGAGAAGATTTTTGGAAGATGAGAATATTCTCACCCTTTTAGAACCGCTTGAAGATTATCGGAACGTAGTGGGTGTGAATCTTTTGGAAAAGATGTATGAAAACCCTCCCAAGTTCGGGTACCAGTTTCAGCACCACGTTTTGTTGACGATGAGAGAAAGACATCGCCAGAAGACTTCGCTGCCTATTAAAATAATGGAGCGGTCTATTTTCAGCGGGAGTTGCTTTGTCGAGGCTCGCCGAAGGTTGGGAGGTTTCGAAAACTATGAGGCACATTTATTATGGGAAAATTGTAGAATCTTTGCTGAAAGTTCTTCGGATTTCGAAGTGGACCTTGTTGTTTATTTGAGGCTAGCTCCCACAATCTCTTTCGCGCGGATTCAATCTCCAGGTAGGGAAGAAGAGAAAGGAATAACGTTGGATTATCTGACGACCTTACACGAAACCCACGAGGATTGGTTGAGGAAACAGAAGTTTTCTTCTCTACCTGCTCCGGTACTAATATTAGACGCAGAGCTTTCCGCGAAAGAAGTGTATGACTCTTTTTGTGATGTCATGGTCGGGCGTCCTTATTTGGAGTAAAGTTTTATTGTCTTGTCTTGTTTTTCACTACGGGGACAACTTAACGATAAAAAAAACTAACATAACATTGGTCGCAACGGCATTTTTCTAACAAATTTCTTCCAGCATTCACAGTTCCCATGTAATCCGCTCCTTGAATCTGTGCCAGATGTCCTCTACCATCCGGTTCTTTAAGAAGACGCAGTCCCCGCAGTCCATTGCGTTGAGCTTATTCTCGATAACCTCTTCTCCGCAATAAAAACAAGTTGGGAGTCGGTCGATGAATAAAAAATGTTCCCTCTCAAAAGTTCCCCTTGCGTCCTCTTGGATGCTAGGAGTGGAGAATTTAATTTTGTTTGTCCAGCCTAGAAACTTTAGGAAAGTACTAAACGCTGGCCACTCACAGTCGACCCCAACACCCCCAGCACGCAAGCCGAACCAAGCCCCCGTAATGAACTTTGACGACGAGATCAGCACTACACCGAGCATCTCGCCACTGGTTTTCGTACCACCACCCGAAGTCCTTCTCCCTTGACCCTGGCACCTCGTCCCAAGAGAATTCGTCAATAAATTGCTGCATTACAGCTGTCGTCACGTGGAAAGCCATATTTTTGATTGAGAAGAAGAAAAACAGGACTGACAGATATTCAAACAGACGAAAGGAAGTTTTATTTTGATCCTGTTATTTTTCTCTTTCGAACAAATGCAAAACATCAAATTCTCTTCATCAAATTCTCTCTCAGAAAAAAAGAACGGATCACCTTCGTCATCATCCTTTGACCCTGACCCATCGACTCATCTTTGTTAACTTTGTCCTCCCGCCTAGGTCATGTTGACCTCATCGTGTCCTTTGGATTCTGGAGCGAACCTGGGGGCCTGGTCTCCACATCCCACCTCCTATGCTCCCTGTTGCCGATTTTTGACCGATTTTTGGATGTGACTTTTCCGGCTCCGAGGTCCAGAATCCGGTTTTCTTCAGGACTCCTTCACCTTCCCCGTGTTTCTTCGGACAAGAGTTTGGTGTTGTTCGGCTGCTTTCTCGAGGTTTTCTGCGGTTTACCTCGAGAGAAAAGGCGAATGTCGAGCAGTGTACGGGTGGATTATTTATCAAGCGAGCCGCAGCTCGAATCCTTCCCTGAACAACACCCACCGTGTCGGCCAGGCGTAGTAAGAGTCGGGTCGACTCTTCAAGAGAGGGGGGGGCAGTGTTACGGGGGTGTCTCCGCACTTCGTACCCCCGTTATACATGATAAATTATAGTTTACGGATGTTTCGAAACAGTAGAACCTTCCGGTCGCTTCGGCGACCGGCATTATTATTGTAAAAAACAACAGTCTCGCTCTGGACTTTAAAGAGAACGCATGTTTGAATAAACATAACCCCCTAATCTTGAAAGAGATATTTGCTGCCTTTGGTCCTCAGTTATTTCCCGGAAGGTCGTGTCTTTTATTCGTAGCAGGGTTCGACCCGTTGTTACAGTATCTACAATGTCACTCAAGATATAGCAATCCCCTTTGAAGCATTCAACAGATAAAAGAAGGATCTGAGTCGAGAGAAGGCCGATTTTGGAAATCCGTTCATAATTTTCCAATAAACTGCTGATTTACATTAAAGTTCCGAATGAAGGTAACGAAGTGTTACCGAAATGTCGAAGACTAAGATATGTGTTTTTACTACTTGACTCGATTTGTTCGTTTCTTTCCTAAAAATGAAGACTTCGAGTCATGAATTCACACATACTATAATTCGAGTTTTTATTTTACAAGATCCAGAATGAGCTATCCAAAGATTGTTAAAATAGCAGTTGCAGCTGTGTCAGTAATTCGTCCCGTTTCAGAAAACAGCCTCTCTGATGGGACAGATTTTCCAACCATCGTCAAGTACTGCATTGCAATCTTAGACAGATTTGGATAGGTCTAAAGCATTTAGATCTATATAGATCTAACCGATTTTTTTCCGGGATGAAGGTACTGCAGTATTCATAACTTTAAAAAATCCTCAATTTTCAACGATACTGAAGGGCTGCTGATCTTTTACAATGAAAGATATGACCCGTGTGAGTTTGCTATTTTTTATCCCTCCGTCTACGAAAGATGCTGTATCTTGCGAAACTTCGTTAACGGTCTTTTGAACTGGTTTCAGCGGATTACGTGTGCTGGTTATCGGTGCAGGCGACTTTGACAATGGGGGGTCGAATTCGCATCCGAACTCACAAGGAGAGTATCAGGCCTCCGGGTCACGGATTCCGGTAAAACTTGCAAGGTGGTTTTTTCGGCCCAAAATATGGGGCCTCTGAAGCTGAGTTTCATCAAATGGGCCTTCCTTCAATCCATTCGTATTTGTTAAAATCAGCAGTTTATTCAGCAAAAAGACATGGCGAATGAAATCTATGGTAAACTTTTGCTTCAAATATTCATTTTCAATGAAGGTTCGTGCAGATTCAATGATACGGTCTCATAAAGTCAAGGTGAACGGATTATTCTGCAGTGCCAGTGAATAACCCATGCATTTTCGCTGTTATGATGTATAATGGATCAAGCGAAGAAAGGCCCATTCAATGAAACTGCGCATCATGGGGCCTCATATTTTGGGCCGAAGAAACAACCTTGCGAGTTTCACCGAAAACCGTAACCCGGAGGCCTGATACTCTCCTTGTCAGTTGAATTCTTGGTTGAGCATCCAGCCTCAGAAGAAGGTGATAGCCGATACCCGAATTTGCGTCTCTCAAGACCATGCTATAGTCAATATTTACCAAGCAAGTAGCTGCCGCGTCACTTATTTCCACTGGTATCAAAGCCTACGCGTAGCGGGTGCGAAAAAGGAGATGATAGCGAACCTCCGCATGAAAGTCTGAACCCAACGCGTAGCGGGTGCGAAAAAGGAGATGATAGCGAACCTCCGCATGAAAGTCTGAACCCAACGCGCGAGAACTAATGACTAAGTATAAAGTTCATTACTTCATTGAACAAATACATACCTATATGGATAATCAGAGATTAAATCTAAGGTGTTGGCGCTGAAGCTGATTGTGAGTCGATATCAGGTGGACAGCCCGGGGTGTAATGTTTGTAGACACTTGACAATATTAATGACGACGAATTGGGATCATATTCGTCAGAGGGTCTTTCATTGTGTTTGGACACAAAGCTGTAGAGTTACGTATGTTTCGGCTTAACTACAGTGTTAACGATGTACACGCAGACTAATTATCTGATGACAATCAGACCGCGGTAGCTTCGTAACGTAGCCTGAAATGGTTGCGTTCATTGCGTATAGCTTGCCCGCGGAAATCCCAATTATAGAAGGATGACGCGTTATTTCACTGTTGCACAATACACAACGACAACACGAGAGATCAGGTACACGATGCGAGTTATAGAACTTATGATCTCAATATTATGTCAAAGTATCACTTGCGTTGAATACATGAACAAAACTTCCAATTGAATAATAAATAAATTGATAAACACGAGCATATAACCTTATATTACAATGATCCTTATAGTGCCAGCTGGAGTTAGTGATACCTACTTATTTTTTCAGTATTGGATCTTCACAGTGGTACGTTCAATAAATATCCTGGCTCTTGCGCAGAGAGGTGCGTTGACCAAGCGAAATACGAAAGGAAAGTCGGGAAAAAGTTGACGCGTGTCGGAGATCGCACACATTTACGCATCACTTTTTGTTCGCATAGATATCCACCTGTACCATTATGCCGATGATGTATCGTCGATTGGAATCTTCCAAGTAATAAATTGTAAGGAGACAGATTCGTGAAACGATAAAAAGGCGTGAACAATCTTGCGTGTTTTTAGTTTTTACGTGGTATTCTGCGAACATAAAATTCCCTGGATCAATTACATTAGGTAGCAGGAACCTCCTACCCAATTTATTCGTGTTTTCAACTAAATTTTGGATGTAGCTTATCGTACTATAGTCAGGATCCATGGAGTCGATATAACAACGAGTTCTTTTAATAGCCGTCCGACTAAAAACGCGAAGCCGAAATAGCACTGTTGTTCAATAAGTTGTTCCAACGTTATAGCTAAAGACAAGGACACTTACCGCTGGTAGGGCAAAGAAGGAGATTCCAAGGAGGGCGCAGAAGGAGGCAATCACTTTACCCTGCCACGTTTTCGGAACCGCGTCACCGTACCCTACTGTGCATAGAGTAATCTGAAAATAGAATCAGAACGAAAACACGAAATAAAGTAAATACCGGTCAGAATATATAGGGGAGAGTAGGCTAGATTGTACCACTTCGAACTTTGGAATTTTTTGAAATTTATTCTCAATTCAGACAACATGGGCATATTTTTTCCGTATTCTACATTCATTCACGAATCAACAGAACAATCATTGTTCTTTGAATTTGATGGTAAAGATATGAAAACACATTTTTTCTAAACTTCTGCAAACGGTACGATATAGCCGACCAGTAGGGTAAATCGTGCCACCACAATAGAAATTAGGAATATAGGCATATTACCGGTAACACATATACAGTAGAACCTCCCACACTGCTCCCTCTCACACTGCCGTACCTCCCAAACTGCCGCAAAGAAATCCTCTAACACTGCCAGTTTCTCGGTATCCCACCAGGGGCGCAGCGAGAATCCACTCTCCGCGCGCTGAGTGTATAGGGAATAGACATAACCTCAGAAAGGTTCAGCTGTCATTTGTTGAGATGAAATGAAAGTCACGTGATTGATGTGAAATTGATATCAGTAACGTAGAAAAACTTAATGAAGGGCCTGCCAATCGTGGATTTTCGAATATCGAAAGACATAATCAGAATTTTGTGTAACAATATTGTTCCGTAACCCAAGGAGGTGCTGCCCCTCGTGAAGAGAGGCAGCACTTCCTTGGATTACAGAACAATATTGTTAAAAAAAAACTGTTATTACGTCTCGATTTTCGAAAATCCACGATTGGCAGGCCCTTCATTGAGTTTTTCTTGACTTTCATTTCACCTTAACTGTAGTAAAAAAAAACTAAAAAAAAACGTGTATAATGTCGATAATTTTCTAATCCGACACATACGAGTTTCCCCTATATCGGTTGTTGTCAATTTCGTGGTCCAATAATATTTTCTGTATGGCTAGTACTAGTACTATGGCTACTATACCTGATTGTAAGTAGAAAACAAAATAAAAAAAAAAGAATTGAGATGAAAATAATGGATCGAGAAGGGCGCCCACGTGAAGTTACTACAGCCCTGTTGTTGCGCCATGATTGGCTGGCCAAGAGGTTAGGTTTTGCAGGCAGTATGGGAGGTCGTTTCTCCCGAGCTCGGGCAGTGTGGGAGGTTCTACTGTAACTTGATTCAACAAAACTTTGGAGAAGTTAACAATCTAATATGCTATACAAGTAGAACAACATTTTTCGATACATTTATATTGTGTAACATTATTCAAATATTATTATTTAACGATAAACATAGATGTAGTTATATTATAGTTATTAATATATTGTTTTTTTTTCTTCGGGAAAACAAGTATTTTGTATCGATGCCGGTCACCGCAACTGTCTTCATTTGCAAGAAAAGCAAAATTCTTTTTTAGCCAAAATCTTTGGCTCCGGGTCTACACCCAGGGGAGGTACAGTACGTACTCCGGTACGATTTAGCGGGGTGTGATAGGTGGAATGTCGGTAAAGTAGGGTGCGTTTTTACCCAAAATCTTTTTATTGCTCGGTACTCCGCGAGGAAAGTCCAGAACGGGTTTTCGTTCAGGCGTTCGATATATTATGCTGTTACGTACTTACGCAGATGAAGACTCGCGTGGTAATCGGAAAAAAATTGTTTTTTTGCAAAATATTATCGCCGAAATTGTGTAAAAAATGGTCGCTCGGAACTCGATGCTCACCTGTTTGTTGAATTGTTGAAGTATCCTTGGTCTCAGCAGTAAAATTTTCTGTTCGTCGCACACTGTGGAACTGAACAAAGCGAACGATATAATTGTTTTTCGGTATCTCGCGTCCGTTTGAGCCTCATTTTGGAACCTGCTTTCTGGCGACGCTAACCGAGAGACAAAATTTTTGGACGATATTTGCTGACGATTTTATACGCGTAGTAGGATCTATTCCTCGCCAGATGACGCGCACTTCGCGGTCCTGCGATTCACGAACTGCCGTCCCTCGTTCAGTGCGAGCAGGAATTCAAACGGAAATAATTCAGATTAATAATAGTTATAACCATGAATTATTATTATTATCATTATTATTATTATTATCATTATATTTATTATTATCATTGCAGAAAATTTACTCGAAAGTGGTGAAATTTGTGAATAGTCCAGCAGCCACCGCCTGATTTTTCGAGTGATTAATAACAGGCTGGATCTCCGTGAGTAGGTTCGATTCGACGAGACGCCCAAGTTTTCCCTCTGTGAAAATTCTCGATAGAGGTAGCTAATGAAGTGCGCAGGTGTGAAACATGTCGATTCGGTGGGGTGTCGAAATTGTCGGACTAACAGTTACTTTTTTATTTTAATTTTAAGATAATTGGATAATACACTCGGGAAAACAATTGTCCTACAAAATGGATGGTTCGACTGGAGCGTCCTCCACTCCGAATATGTCCAAATAACGAGGTCATAAAAATTATTAATAACCGGCCGATTTTTTTTATGCAGCTTAGTAAATACTTTTATAATGAAATGGCCAAATAGTCCTACAAATTTAGTGGCACGTTTTCCCAGTCCTACGCT
>JAFFZH010015308.1:24265-46633 GCA_018420115.1 Euura saliciscinereae | reverse complement strand
CTTTCAGGATTTGTTTGTAGGCATCCATTGGAGCCGTACAAAAATTTTCAGCTATGTGGCTTAACTGAATAGACCTCATGTACATTTCGACTGGACTACAAAGAAAATGCGACGTCGAGAGACATAATCGAATCAACCGTGTGTCTGAAACTTTACAAGTGATTTTTGAAAAAGTCATTGTACCGATCCCCTCAAGGAGGTCAAAAAACACGAGTTTTTAATGCATGTGTGACGAACCAAAGAATATTGTAGAATATTCTATATGTATAGACAACGGTATTCAGTGTTGATATACTGCGTGTTAACATTTTTCTTTCTCGACATGACGAAATCTGACATCCATCAAGATAAAAAATCACTTTCATGGATAAACTCTGACTAACATGAGGTGGATAAATCCTGAATGATTGTTTTCGAATCCACTGGAATACCTGATGTGGCAACGAGAGACCGTGGCTGCGATTTCTGATGGACGAATCAAAAGTTTACACGCGATTCTGTTTCTCTGTTATAATCTTATCAGTGATTGATAACGAACGACACAGTTCGATCTTCGATGTCTAGAGTCTGATCAATCGTCTGTATCGAGTATCTTTGAAACCAGTGTCTTCTGAACATTGAACGATACAACTTCTCTGCAAGCTCACAATATTGGTACCAAGGTTTTTTACTTTTTGAAAATTTATACGAATATAAGGAAGAATTTTGAAAAATTTGAACCAACTTCCATAGGAACAAACAAAACGATTCTAATTTTTGTCACTTTTTGGGTTCGAGTCTACTTCGCTTCTCAAAATTGACAAGCGAGTTTCCCTATGTATTGAATAGTTAAAAAAACTGACAACAAAGTCGAGGAAAACAATGAAAGAAAAATTATTGAATAGAATATTTTGGATCGACCCGGAAAAATTCACGATAACAAGACTTGAATCTTGTGAATTTCTAGGCACCCTACGTTTCCTGCTGGAAAATGACGGGACTATTGAAAAACGCACTTCTGATCCTGGCGGTACTTTGCGTAACCGCGAATGCCGGCCGAGTAAAAACCGCTTCCGGGGAAACTGTGTGCATGTGCACCCTCAACTACGATCCAATCTGCGCTACCGATGGAGTGACATACGGAAATATGTGCAGCTTTGAATGCGCGAGAGACGAAGCTGCCGAAAAAGGACGTTCAGGTATGCTGATTAGGATCAGGTTTGATACATTCAAGGGGAAAGATAGACCTTAAAATTTCCAAAAAGTTAAAACCACCTGAAGTCATTCCTGAGACTTTTGAACGGTTTTCACATGATTTTGGAAAGAATTTTTTTCTGTCCATGATGAACGAAATAAAATCTATCGGTGGACCGATTTTGGTTTTCGGGTCTCAAACCGTTCAGTAAAAGAGGCCTTTTCGATATGACCAGAGAACTTTTTCATAATTTCATTTTTACTCGAGTTGTCACGAAAATTAACGTATGAAGACAGAAAAACGTTGTTTTATTCTGAAAAATGATGAATATCTGGTACAATTTTTATCGGATCGAGAAGTTCTCCGTTCATTTTGAAAAGGCCTCTTTACTGAACGGTTCGAGACCCGAAAAACTCGAATCGAATCACCTATAGATTTTATTTTGTGCGTCATAGACAGAAAAAAATGTGTTCCCCAAATCGTGTGAAAAACGTTCTAAAATATGAAAAATTATTTTTGGCAGTTTTGGCTCTTTTTACATTTCAACGTGTACGTGTACCTACCCTAATTTTTATTCAATTGATTCAATTGTTTTATCTCCGTTGCAGCGATCGGTATCAGGGCTAATCAAGAATGCTAATTTCCTGTGGTCTGATGAAAAAAAGTTCGTTTTTGAAGAGTGCACTTCACCTACTTTGAATCAGGCTCCATAATTCCGCACAAAAATGAAAATAATCATAATTTTTCTTTTAATCTTCGACGAACCAATGATGTAAAATCGGTATATATGTATTAAAACAATGGTGTTAGAATTGTAAAAAATGAAATGAAATAAAAAACCGGATTTCGGAAAAAAAAACACAAAAAACAGTCTCATATCATGTAACTTACTCAAAATTCTCTGTATTGCAGTTGAAGAACAGTTGAAATCAATGGGAAACTTACCTGTAACAGAAAAAAAAATATATCATGATATGACAAAAAAGTAGAATTATAGGTAGTAATTTTCTGGTATAATTCATGAGAGTCATTTTACGCTAAATTAACAAATAAATAATATGTAAGAAAAGAAAATTGAACAAACATGGTTATTAAAAAAATTGGGACATGTCTGTGTGTTCGAAGTTTGTAGACGACATGACTTCTTTGTCCTGGTTAAAATAATTACAAACCCAACATATTGGCGACGACAATTCCAAAAAATCATCCAACTGGATTCTTTTCGAAATCGTTCTCGATTTAGATGAAATGATTTCTGAATCTTGGATCGAAGAAAACGGTACGCAGATTGGTTCCAAAATGTGTTCGGTCAAGGGTTTCATGCGGTGGATCCGATTTTGAGTGAAAAGTCAGAATTTCAGGATATATGAAATTACCATTCTTCAATCTACTCTTCTTCTCGTTTTCAAGAACCAACAATTCCGGAGAACATTTGTTGAACATGACATGTGGGAAAGTGGGACGACTGTCGAAGCATCTGTTCAACGACATCGAAATACATGAGATTCTTGTGTAAACACATGAAATTTATTCATTATTATATAGACCTCGACATCAATTGATAGTATTTTGTACATCAATGGTCAGAATAATTGGGATAAGGTCACTTTTAAGTCTGCTTTAAGTCGATGCAGGCCATTGGCGACAATCTGCATCGTGTTGACCCAACTTTGCAATAAATACTCCGAATCGAACTCCCAGATGATAAAGTACATCGATACGTTGCCACTAGCTTCACTTACTTCCACATTGAAAAATCAAACTTGGAAAAAGACAGAAAGAGAAAAAAATGTGGTCATCAGAAACAGTTCTGCTAATCATGACGGTTTTCTTTGTGAATGGAATTGCATGCCGTCCATCGGAGCAAGAAAGCTGCCCTTGCACCCCGCAATACGAACCCGTTTGTGGAAGCAATGGTATCACTTACTTCAACGAGTGTCATTTCAATTGCGCGAAGAATAGAGCAATCATTAACCATGGTCCAGGTACGTTGATTTCTTTAGGTCTCTCTGTGTGAAATACAGTACAGCGTGATTCAACAAATTCACATAAGAAAATGGACTTTTTTGAGAATCAGATTACGTCTCTCGACGTCTCATTTTCTTTGGAGAGCGATTCTTCACCGTGTGAACGAGGGAAATTGAGAAACAAAATTTTTGGACCAAGTTATCAGCAAAATAGTGACTAGATTGTCGCTAAACGTTTCGATAACTGACCATAACTTGTCGCAGGACCTTTTTTTCTCAGTTTCCCTCGTTCACGTGATGAAGAATTGCTCTTCGAAGGAAATGAGACGTCGAGAGACACAATCGAATCAAGCTACTAAAAAACGTCTCATTTTTCAGAAGAAAAAAAACGATCAAATAAAACGAGGTGCGTCAAAAATTGCTGTTTTTTTTTCGAATAACGTGTTTTCGAAGTGGATCCAGCGGAGTTGATCAGAAATCAAAAAATTATTCCGAAAGCTGAAAGATTTCAGAAGCATTCGAGAAGCTTTGACAGATTTCTGACGATTGAAAATGATGTCAAATGATTTCAAACGTTTCAAGAGATTTTCAGGATTTCAATTAAACTTCGGAAACACACCTTTGCGAATCTTGCGAAACACTTTCAAGTCCCTCACGTTTTTTGTGTATCTCGTAAACTAATCGTTTCAAATTTTCCGAAATCTTCTAAACAATAAAAAAATGTTGTCTCATCGTTCAAAATATTTTGAAAACTTCAGGTTTCGGTTTTCAAAAATTTATCTCCGTCTTTCTCAACGTTGCTGAAAACTTTTATGATCTTTATAAAATGTTTGAGAACTTGAACTCTTTGAAATATTGAGAACTTGAAATCATGAACAATCAACTCACGACATATACAGGGTGACCCAGAACTACCGAGCCAAAGAGAATAGGCGAATTCCTCGTTGAATTCTGAGACGAAATTTCCTTTTCGAAAACTTTGTCAGATCAACGGTGTGCGAGTTATTAAAGATGGCGATTGACCAATCAGCGCCTCAGTTTACGACCGCGACAGTGCCGGCTCAATACGGGGGGCAGTGCCCATCGTTGTATTTCACATTTGGCTACCTCTTCTTTACTTTTTTTCCCCCAGCTGCGTCGATCAGACTTGGTGTCCAGGTCGACCGGTCCGTAGGTCTACGTGTCCAGGTCACCCGGACCGTAGGTTTCGGTGTCCTGGTCAACCGGACCGTAGGTCTACGTGTCCAGGTAACCAGGACACCGAAACCTACGGTCCGGGTGACCCGGACACCAAGACCTACGCCCCGGGCGATCTGGACACCAAAACCTACGGTCCGGGTGACCTGGACACGTAGAGCTACGGTCCGGGTGACCTGGACACTAAGACCTACGGACCGGTCGACCTGGACACCAAGTCTGAACGACGCAGCTGGGGGAGAAAAAATTTAAGTAAAGAAGAAGTAGCCAAATGTGAAATACAATGATGGGCACTGCCCCCCGTATTGAGCCGGCACTGTCGCGGTCCTAAACTGAGGCGCTGATTGGTCAATCGCCATCTTTAATAACTCGCACACCGTTGATCTGACAAAGTTTTCGAAAAGGAAATTTCGTCTCAGAATTCAACGAGGAATTCGCCTATTCTCTTTGGCTCGGGAGTTCTGGGTCACCCTGTAGAATCCAAGAAAAATGGAAAATATTGTTTTTTGAGTTTCTCATTTTGTAGAGAGCAAAAATGTTGTTCTTCAATTTCAAAAAGTCAAATATGGAGAATTTTTTGGAATCACGTTCTACTGGTCCCCTCAAGCCAAAGTAACAAAACTTCTTGTTCCACATTTCTATGAAACATGCGAGACGAGTCAATATATTAACAGACACCATTTACTCATCATTTTGTCAACTCATCAATTTTTTTCTTCTCCTTTCAATACAGCATTGGCAATCGTCTTGTATCAGCAATGCTGTATATCGGAGGAAAAGTGCTTGAACAACGCTATTCTTGTTCCCGAAGGCGCCGTAGGATTCTGAAGACCCTGATTCCTCCAAATTCAACTGGAAGAAAATTGGATGTATAATAATTTTCAAGTGGAAAAACTACTCACAGATTTTCCTTGTGGAATTCGATAGAATTTTCAGATTATAGTTTCATAGGATTGATCACATACTTGATTAGTTAATAATTGTAGGATATTGGTTCGATATTTCCTCTGTGGGAGCGAAGGTCCTCCTTCTTATTATGAATATTGATAAGTTGCTGTTCAATATGCGACCTGAACCATATTATCTTTGGAGAATAAAACCTCTTTTGATTCCTCAATTCTTCACGTTTTCGATCACCTGGTGACACTAGTCGCTCCCTAATTACCGTGAATCCAGGATATTTGTCAAAATATGTAAAAATATGAATGAGCAAATACGAAACCGAACTGATTCTGATTTTCAAAGTGTTCTAATTCGGGTCCTAAGGTGATAATCTGTGAAAATTATCCGATTTCCCAGCTCAGAACGAGAGTGATAAGTGTCACAAAAAGTCAAGAGCGATGAGAAACTTGGAACTTGTCATCGGACCAAACTAGCACCAAGTATAAAACGATATGAGTATACCTTGGACTACTATTTTTCTGGAGTTCTCAATCGATACGCAGCCTTTTACAAATCTTTGATCATCTCAAAAACTAATTTTGCAACCACTTTTCAGATTTCAAAATGTAACCGGCGATGAAATATTCGTCGAATCGACTTCTAGTTTCGCAGATATCTTCTTTGATACATTATGAACGATTCCACGTGAGCTTTTTCAGGTCTGGTCCCTGAATCCAGGTGAATTACTTTCATATTTGTGAAAAAGTAACAAAAAAACGACAAAAAGTGCCTTTCTGGGGGAAATTATTGTTTCAAACTTCATGTCAGAGAACTTTTGTCACTGTACAACAAATTCCTCACATGAATCTACTCTCATTTCTATTCTGATATGGAAGAAAAATTGAGATTAGGGTAACCCAAGTTCTTCATCGCCACTACCAATTCCAGCGGAGGGTTCTCCGGAGGCGTTTTGGGTGCACCGCATCAAATTTTCAGCTTATATAGATCATATATCGTGGTTTCTTTCTCAGTTTTAAATGTCAGAACTTGTGAGAGGAAGTTGACATCGGTACAATATCAATTATAGAAAATAGTTTTCAACCGGAAATAAATCCTTAAATTCTTGCCTCACAGATATCCACATTCTTCAGCGATGAAAAGAGTGAGGCAGGGATTTACCTCCACACTGCAATATATTGGAATCGAATTCCACAATAATTTTACACACTGTGTAATGTCTCATGTTGACGTCACTTATTTATATTCTATTCTGTACATATAATTTTCCCACCTGATAAATTCATATAAATGAAATGCTTTGGTCTTCTTTCGACAGAATTCGCTCGTTTCACGTTTTTTTTTTTGTTTTAGGCACTAACCGTATGAAAATAATTAGCAGCAGTCAATATGAATATTTCGATATATTGAACAACGAAAAAATTAATTAGTCATATTTGCTGATATTCAAGTGGGAAAAAAAGGCCAAGTATATTCGCAAAAAAGAACACTTGTTCAAACACGATGAATTTGTGTCACCCGATCACTAATGCGATTCAAATTAGTATATAAATGGATGAAACTGTGGGAAACGTTAGACGTACGCAATACCAAAGCGTGGAATCATCGAGATCGTAATTCTTCCCAATAATTCAACGCAGAAAATTAATCTGTAGAAAAATTCGAAGACTGAGACGCAGCTGGATTCCAGTTACGGTTCGTTTCCAGAATACATTTTTTTATCACATTCTACCACGATCAATGGAATCATCTTCAGAATCAAAACTGCAGAAAGTGCCATTCGAGAGGTTCAAAAGTAGTTTTTCACCAATTACGAAGGATGAATGTTGAGGAAAACAGTGAAAGAAAAATTATTGAATGGAATATTTTGGATTGGCCCGGAAAAATTCACGATGACAGACTTGAATCTTGTGAATTTCTAGGCACCCTACGTTTCCTGCGGAAAAATGACGGGACTATTAAAAAACGCACTTCTGATCCTGGCGGTACTTTGCGTAACCGCGAATGCCATCCGAGTAAAAACCGCTTCCGGGGAAACTGTGTGCGTGTGCACCCTCAACTACGATCCAATTTGCGCTACCGATGGAGTGACATACGGAAATATGTGCGGCTTCGAATGTGCGAGAGACGAAGCTGCCGAAAAAGGACGTTCAGGTATGCTGATTAGGATCAGGTTCGATACATTCAAGAGGGAAGATAGACCTTAAAGTTTCAAAAAAGTCAAAACCACCTAAAGTCATTTTTGAGACTTTTGAACGGTTTTCACATGATTTTGGAAAGAATTTTTTTTCTGTCCATGATGAACGAAATAAAATCTATCGGTGGACCGATTCTAGTTTTTCGGGTCTCAAACCGTTCAGTAAAAGAGGCCTTTTCGATATGAACAGAGAATTTTTTCATAATTTCATTTTTACTCGAGTTATCACGAAAATTAACGTATGAAGACAGAAAAATGCTGTTTTATTCTGAAAAATGATGAATATCTGGTACAATTTTTATCGGATCAAGAAGTTCTCCGTTCATTTTGAAAAGGCCTCTTTACTGAACGGTTTGAGACCCGAAAAACTTGAATCGATTCACCGATAGATTTTATTTTGTGCCTCATAGACAAAAAAAATGTGTTCCCAAACTCGTGTGGAAAACGTTTTAAAATATGAAAAGTGACTTTTGGCAGTTTTGGCATTTTTGCCATTTCAAGGTGTATGTACCTACCCTAATTTTTATTTAATTGATTCAATTGTTTTATCTTCGTTGCAGCGATCAGTGTCAGGTATAACGGAGAATGCTAATTTCCTGTGGGCTGATGAAAAAAGTTCGTTTTTAAAGAGTGCACTTCAGCTACTATAAATCAGGCTCCATAATTCCGCACAAAAATGAAAATAATCATAATTTTTCTTTTAATTTTCGACGAACCAATGACGTAAAATCCGTACATATGTATTAAACCAATGGTGTTGAAATTGTAAAAAATAAAATGAAATAAAAAACCGGATTTCGGAAAGAAACAGCAAAGAGGTTTATTGTTGAGGTAGACTCTATCGTTCGTCTCTCAATATTCTCATTCAGAATTTATCAGACTCAACGAACCAAATTATTCCCTACCACACATGCATTGCAAACTTGTGTTTTTTGACCGGGGAAATGAACCGGGAAAAAAAACTTTGGCAGGAGTTATTTTAGTTATTTCAAATAACGTTGTTCGTGACATCGATTCGATGTGAAGGTCAGCCCCCGTGAAGATAAAATTCGCAATCGTACCGTAATTTTTTTTATTACTGCACGTCGTCGTGAATCTTTTTACGGGATTTTTCGTACCATACTGCACATTAAAACTGCCGTAAAAAGTATTTGTCAGGCAGTCGTGCAGTCAGCTGCTCAAATTGCCACCTCACGACTCGAAAACAGGCGTCTCAAGGTAAAAAAAATAAGAATTTATTACATCGAAGATTACTTTGTAATATTCTTTTGATTTTGTGACCACAGAAGTTGAATAACAAAAAGGTTAGAGTCGTTCTTACTTTTTTTTCGTCGTATTGAAATTTGAAACAATAATCGAAAAAATTGTCACCACACTCTTAGAAACGACGTTTTTTGTTTTATGATGTCGTAACGTATGTTTCATAAAAAAATATCTTGTGTAAAACTCAATTATTAAACTTTCTCAGTAATTTTTATTCATGTACCTTTCCAGACAGCACAGAACTCAAAGTTGTCTAAAAGTCGTCTTATGGACGTCAAATGTCACACTTTTCGACGTCTAAATCCTATCTCAACTCTTAAAGACGACTAATTTTTCTGAACACACATCAATTTTTTAAGAATTTTGTCACTATTTTGAAATTTCCGTTTTCGAAAATTTCCAAGTTTGGAAAAATGGAAAAGAAAAACGAAATTTTTTATATGTTTTTGTGAAAACGATGTAGAAAACGATGTAGAAAACGATGTAGAAAACGAAGTTTCCGGAGCGTGGAACAAATAGTTTCGTAAATACAGCCTTTTACAAATTTTCGAAAACGAAAATTTCAAAATAGTGACAAAATTCTTTAAAAAATGCATTCGTGTTCAGAAAAATTAGGGCATTGATTTGAGATGAAAAAAAACAACGTTACCAAAGAATTTGTTGAACAATGTTTTGTTTAAACAATTCATTGATAATTTTCGGGAATTATTATTATTCAATATGAATACTCTTATCATCTTTATCACGGTTGATTTTTTTCCGATTTTTATCTTATCATAAAGTACTCAATTTGCCGACGAGAATCACTTTTGGTTGAGATTGTACGGCCAATACATCCCGCACTATCGATTAGTTGTTCTTTTTTTTTTCTTCTGCCTTCTGTTTCGTTACTTGTGACAAAATTATAAATTCTTGCCCTACAGATGTTGAGTAGTAATTGATTTATCGATGGAACGGTGGAACATGGACGCTGCATCGATTTGCAATCGAACTCTGGAATAATTTAGCATCACGTGTAACTTCTTGTCTTCAGATTACGGTCTGATGGTTCAATAAATAAAAAATTATAAAAAAAAATTAAACTAATGTCTATGCAAAGATCCGTTCATCCCGGGATTTTTCGAAGTTGATTAAGTTTCGCCATTTTAGGCTGTACGATAACAACAATTTACTCCCACGTATCCTGATCTGGTTATAAAAAAAAATATTTCTGCCTTACAATCAGAATGTCCCAATAACGTCAAAAAGAAATCTTATTATCGCGTGTCTAATGGCATAAGGTCGTAAGCGCCATTTTTTTTTTTCATTTTTCATGATTCTTTCAAATAGCTGTAAAAACTCGTAAAACGCAGAGATAAATTGAAAGACCAAACACTTTAAAAAAATCGATAAAAAATAGTGGTAGATAAAAGCAGATGATCGTGAGCGCCATTTCCATTTTATTTTTCACGATTTTTCTAAATAGCTGTAAAAACTCGTAAAACGCAGAGATAAATTGAAAGAACAAGCATTTTAAAAAAATCGATAAAAAATATTGGTAGATAAAAGCAGAAGGTCATGAGCGCCATTTCCATTTTATTTTTCACGATTTTTCCAAATAGCTTTAAGAACTCGTGAAACGCAAAGATAAATTGAAAGACCAAACACTTTAAAAAAATCGATAAAAAATAGTGGTAGATAAAAGCAGAAGATCGTGAGCGCCATTTCCATTTTATTTTTCACGATTTTTCTAAATAGCTGTAAAAACTCGTAAAACGCAGAGATAAATTGAAAGAACAAGCATTTTAAAAAAATCGATAAAAAATATTGGTAGATAAAAGCAGAAGGTCGTGAGCGCCATTTTTTTTATTTTTCATTTTTCATGATTCTTTTGAATAGCTGTAAAAACTCGTGAAACGCAAAGAAAAATCGAAATCGACAACGTTTCGAAAATTCATAGAAAAACAAAACCAAGCTAAAAGCAGAAGAGGTTAGAAGTGTGGTGTTAGGTTATTTCAAATAACGTTGTTCGTGACATCGATGTGAAGCTCAGCCCCGGTGAAGATAAGATTCGCAGTCGTACCGTAATTTTTTTATCACTTCGTGTCGTCGTAAATCTTTTTACGGGATTTTTCGTACTAAACTGCACATTAAAACTGCCGTGCAAAGTCTTTGTCAGGCAGTTGCGCAGTCAGTGCTCAAAGTGCCACTTCACGAATCGAAAACAGGCGTCTCAAAGCAAAAAAGTAAGAATTTATTGTATCGAAGATTATTTTGTGATACTCTTGTGATTTCGCTATCGTCGAAGTTGAATATCAAAAAGGTTAAAGTCGTTCTACATTTTTTTCGTCGTATTGAAATTTGAAACGATAATCGAAAAAATTGTCACCATATTATACAGATCATATATTCTGGTTTCTTTCTCAGTTTCAAATGTCAGAACTTCCGAGAAAACATTGGCATCGGTACAATATCAATTATAGAATAGTACATTGTGTATCGAGGGCCTTTCGTACCCTCCCCTTTAAACCACGCCTTTTCGTACTTTCCGCCCGCGCGAAGCGGGCTGTAATGGAAATGTGCGCCCGCTCGCAATATTACTAGCAAATCTACAAGATAATCATCAACTAGCACACCAAAAACTAGCCCTCTGCAAATCAGCTATTCTGACTGAGCTATTGTCCAGCTATTGGCCAGACTTGACGAGAATATAAGCAAGAATTTTGCAAAATTTGACCGAACTTCCACAGGAACAAGAAATTTTGAAACCAAAACGGTTCTAATTTTTGTCACTTTTTGGGATCGAGTTTACTTCGCTTCTCCAAGTTGCAAAGCGAGTCTCCCTATGTATTGAATAATTCAAAAAAGTGAAAAAAAAAAAAAAAAATTGAGGGAAACAATGAAAGAAAAATTATTGAATAGAATATTTTGGATCGGCCCGGAAAAATCCACGCTACCAAAGTTGAATCTTGTGAATTTCTAGTTACCCTACGTTTCCTGCTGAAAAATGACGGGGCTATTAAAACACGGACTTCTGATCCTGGCGGTACTTTGCGTAACCGCGAATGCCGCCCCTGGAATAATGGACTATTACCAGAATCGTCCTTTGCCATTCTGCATCCTCAAATATGTACTTTGCGCTAGTAATGGAGTGACATACACAAATATGTGCAACTATGAACTCGCGAGAGACCGAGCTGCCCAAGCAGGATTCGGTTCGTTACATTTATATCAGGGGGGAAGATAGACCGTACAGTTTAAAAAAAGTCAAATTCATTTAAAGTCATTTTTGAGACTTTTCGACGGATTTCACATGATTTTGGAAATAATTTTTTTTCTGTCCACGATGAACGAAATAAAATCTATCGGTGGACCGATTTTAGTTTTTCTGGTCCTCAAACCGGTCAGTAAAAGAGGCTTTTTCGATATGAACAGATAACTTTTTCATAACTTCATTTTTTACTCGAGTTATCACGAAAATTAACGTATGAAGACAGAAAAACGCTGTTTTATTCTAAAAAATGATGAATATCTGGTACAATTTTGATCGGATCAAGAAGTTTTCCGGTCATTTTGAAAAGGCCTCTTTACTGAACGGTTTGAGACCCGAAAAACTTGAATCGATTCACCGATAGATTTTATTTTGTGCGTCATAGACAGGGCAAATGTGTTCCCAAATTCGTGTGAAAAACATTCTAAAATATGAAAAATGATTTTTGGCAGTTTTGGTTTTTTTTACATTTCAAGGTGTATGTACCAACCCTAATTTTTATTTAATTGATTCAATTGTTTTATTTCTATTGCAGCGCTCACGGTCGCGCGTGCTGGAAGATGCCTTACTTCCCCTTGGCCTGACGATATGATTCCTTAATGAAGAGTGCACATCATCTACTATAAGTCAGGCTCCATAATTCGGCACAATCATGGAAATAATCAAAATTTTTCTATTAATTTTCGACGAAACAATTACGTAAAATCCGTACATATGTATTGAACTAATGGTGTTAAAATTGTAAAAAATCAAATTAAATAAAAAACCGCATTTCGGAAAGAAACAGCAAAGAGGATTATTGTTGAGGTAGACTCTATCGTTCGTTTCTCAATATTCCCATTCAGAATTCATCGGACTCAACGAACCGAATTATTTCCTACCACACATGCATTGAAAACTCGTTTTTTTGACCGGGGAAATATATCGGGAAAAAAAAACTTTGGTAGGAGTTATTTTAGTTATTTCGAGTAACGTTGTTCGTGACATCGATGTGAAGGCCAGCCCCCGTGAAGATAAAATTCGCAATCGTACCGTAATTTTTTTATTACTGCACGTCGTCGTGAATCTTTTTACGGGATTTTTCCTACCAAACTGCACATTAAAACTGCCGTAAAAAGTCTTTGTCAGGCAGTCGTGCAGTCAGCTTTATACTCGTTGCACTTTGGTTAGAACACTTACTTTTGATGAATTTATGTGTCTTAATCGCTTCTTAGCTTGGAGCCTTTCAAATACGCTTCGCACAAGTTATCACGTTTCTGGGATGTACGGGTCCAGATCGGCGAAGAACTTTTGCTCAACTCAAATAAACTTTTCACTCAATCACTTTTGAATCTTCGTCACGGGGAACACCGCTGCCACCAGTGTAACAAGCCTAAGCCAGTCAAGTATATTTATAAGGGTTCACCCCGAATAAAGATACAGAAGTATACCGAAGGTCTAAGATATAAATAAAGTAAGCGAGAGTTTCTGCGTAGAACAAAGTTATTATACATCAGCGTTTATTCAAGTATTCAAGTAAGAGTCAGAGTGTACAATATTAACCACATACTACTAGCTGAGGGGAATGTTATCCTCAAGAGAGTTATTACAGAAGTGAGTCCAGCTAATTCAGTCAAAACTGAAGAAGTCTAAGGTTTTTTTTTTCAAACATTTCTCTTTGTCTTTCTCAACGTTGCTGAAAACTTTTATGATCTTTGTAAAATGTTTGAAAAGCAATTGAAATCTTGAGAACCTGAAATCGTGAACAATCAACCCCTTTGTACCAAATAAATGAACAGATGAAATATAGAATCCAAGAAAAATGGAAAATTTGGTTTTTTGAATTCCTCATTTTGTAGAGAGTAAAAATTTCGTTTTTCAATTTCCCTCGTTCAAACGATGAAGGATTGCTCTTCGAAGAAAATGAGACGTCGAGAGACATAATCGGATCAATCGCGTGCCTGAAACCTTACGACGGCTGATTTTTGAAAAAGTCCATTTTTCGATGCGTAATGAACTTTGGATAAGATATAAATGACTTTTGAAGTGTGGAGAATTTGTTGAACTCTTTAATTTGTAGAGTGTGATAAAGGAACGGCCCAGTTATTGACCATTCAACGTAGTATCGATAACCTTTTTACTTTGTTCGATCATTTTCCGGTACGACAAAGAAAAATATCCTTTTTTTTCAAGTCATTCCGATTATTCTTAACGCGACGATGTGCATTTCTTCATCCACTCCTGGAACCCCTTCTTCAAAGAATATCACTCGTTGTGCAATTATTATAATTCTTCAGGATGTAGGAGTGAAGCAATTGGGTTACCAACCCGAGCCATTATTCCAGTAGGACGAGTGGGAGTGGATTGTTGCTAAAATTGTGTTATTCCTACAGCTTATCGAAGCGCATCATAAGTGCATGGGCGGGAATACAATCGATTTCTATAAAAGAAGATATGATGGATCTCTGCATAGTCATCGGTTCATTTTTTTCAAATTTCTTTATTCATCGAACCATGCCAAGGCTCGTATAATCCATTCATCCTGGACGAATCCACACGGAATAGGATGAATGACTGACAAATTAAGACGAAGAAGATACAATACATGATATTATTTGATTTCAGTGCAGTGTCGAGATCCGTGGTTCATCGATAAAGTCCATCTCCGTCTCACTCTGTTCTCTGACCGCGGAGAGTAAGACCTGAAAGGCATACATTCGAAGATTCATCAACAGTCGTGAAATGGGAATCAATAAAAAATGTATAACTTGATGAAAAAAATATGATTTTCATATTGCGAACCTTTAATATGCCTCTTGGCGCAATTGAATCGGCACATATTGGAATATCTCACTCCATTGCTCCCAACAACCGGACGATGCACATCCAAGCAGTAGCATGGTCTGTCAACAGGACGTGACGGGGGAGTCGTTGATTCCGCATCGACACTCGTCGTCACGGTAGAGCTTGAGTCCTCAGGCTTTGCATGAACGTCTCCGTTTGCCCAAAGAACGATCAGGATGATGAGAGCAGCCTTCATTACGGTCATTTTTTTCTTGCGGTACTTAAGTTTGCGTAGAAAAACCTGAAAGATTCGCGTTTCCTGTTTTAACGTCGCTACGTTACCGCAAAATGATCTGTTTTACCGATCTCGTATATCGATTGAGTTGTCTATCATGAAAATGTCTTATCGATGGTTGGTAATTTTGTGTAAACGATTTTTTGTTTTGCACATGGATCTAATATAGAATCAAGATTGATAGAATTAATGATTGTAAATTGAGAAGACAAGACCAAATCTCGTCTCAGGTATATCAAAGACCTATTCTGGTCTCTTATAGACGTGTTTAAGAGTTGAGATACGATTTAGAGGTCAAAAAGTGTGACATTTGACGTCCATAAGACGACTTTTAGACAAATTTGAGTTCTGTGCTGTCTGGGAAGGTACATTGATAAAAATTCCTGAATAAGTTTGATAATTATAAGTTATACACAAGATATTTTTCTATGAAACATATGTTACGACATCATGAAACGAAAAATGTCGTTTCTAGGAGTGTGGTGACAATTTTTTCGATTATTGTTTCAAATTTCAATACGACGAAAAAAAATGTAGAACGACTTTAACCTTTTTGTTATTCAACTTCGGCGATCGCGAAATCACAAAAATATCACAAAATAATCTTCGATATAATAAATTCTTTTTTTTTTACCTCGAGACGCCTGTTTTCGATTCGTGAGGTGGCACTTTGAGCAGCTGACTACACAACTGCCTGAGAATAGTTATTCGGATGGCAAGGGCGTAGAAAGAGGGACGCCTCGCCTGCGGCTCGTGTGTCTCACGCGCACTCGTCACTGCGTCCCTGTATACGCCCGAGCCATACTTCCAAGTTTCTGCGCGCCCGGAGTGGGGATAACGGTGCGTGGAAAGTTTTTCCACGCGCTAGTGCGTGGAAAAACTTTCCGCGCACCGTTTCCCGACGGAGGTAGCGCATAAATACTTTTTACGGTAGTTTTAATGTGCAGTTTGGTACGAAAAATCCCGTAAAAAGATTTACGACGACACGCAGTAATAAAAAAAATTACGATACGATTGCGAATCTTATCTTCACCGGGGCTGACCTTCACATCGATGTCACGAACAACGTTAGTAGAAATAACTAAAATAAATCCGCCACATTTTTTCTTCCCGCTGACAAGTATCTTTTTGCCAATAAATTCTGAATGAGAATATTGAGAGACGAACGATAGAGTCTACCTAAAAAATAATCCTCTTTGCTGTTTTTTTCCGAAATCCGGTTTTTTTTTTCATTTTTTTTTTTTTTTTTTACAATTTCAACAACATTGGTTTACCTCAAATATATAAATTTGGAATAACTCAACATAACACTTTTAATACACACTCATACTCATACCAACTTTTAAAAATTTTTTGTAAAATTTTGTAAAAAATGGCCAATGTGCTGAAAACGGTGGTTAATTTCTTTCATTTGGACGGAAAAAAGTTCCAAAAAATCTCCAACTTTCTTTTGATATTTTTTTACAAATAATATAAATATGTAGGAACAAACGTCGACTTTAACCGATGTGATACATCGTTTATAATCAGAGATATAATTTTTCGAAAATCAAAATATACTTCAAAATTCAATGTAGTATATATCTCCGAAAAGTTGGAAAACTATACTTCTGAAGGACAGTCACATTGCCTTTGAAACCGCGACATCGGACGGCAAAAATAGGCAACGGAATCACTAGCGGCCAACGAACATAACCTAAAATATCGGGATCAATCACTGTCATCACTGAAGAGAATAAGAGATCAGTGGTTCCTTCGGCGTACACAAAAAACGAACGGAAACTAACGAAATGATCGCGAGTGATGGGAAACTGTAAAACGTGTGATTGATAACGCGCTACCTGAAAAGTCTACAAAGACAAATATATAGCTGCTTACGATAAGTTTTTAGCGTGGCAAAAAAAAACAAGGTACAACGTCATTTTCCGAACCTGTACTGATAGCGTATTTTGAGGAGTTATCGAAGAAAATGAAACCCTCATCTCTGTGGGCGATACACTCGATGTTAAAAACAACAATCGATAATAAAAAAAGCATCGATATTACAAAGTATTCGCAGCTACAATATTTCCTGAAAAAACAAGGTGTTGGATTCCAGAGCAAAAAATCTCAAGTTCTGAAATCGGAAAAAGTCCAACAATTTCTGCATGATGCTCCGGACGCTCAATATCTAGCGATAAAGGTAAAAAACATTAACGGTACAAGCTGCAGCGACAAACATCAATGAGATATAAATATTTTCTGTGTCATTTCCAGGTTGCTTTGATCATTGGAATTTATGGCGCCTGCAGAGGAGGAGAACTCTGCGGGTTCAGACTGTGAAAAACGTGATAGACAAAAACTCTGTACTGCACGTCACCCTGCCTGTAACGAAAACCCATTTGCCAAGGAGTTTTGTGATTGACGGAGAATATTAGATTATATTATATATAATATTACATTATAGATTACTTTTACTATGAAGAATATGAAATAAGCAATATTATAAAAAGATTATCATCTACATTCTCATTATTATGAATACTATGAAAAAAAAAAACTATTGTATTATCATTATATTATGAACAAAATCGGTACAAAAAAATTACTATAATATTCTAATAAGACAAAGTTCCTAATAAAGTTACGGGTATAATGTGTTTTTGTTTATTACAACATTATAGCGCATTCTTAGTTTTTAGAAATGAAATTTTTGTTTCTATTTTGAGTCGGGGGGGCTTCGCCCCCCCGAAACCCCCCACCGGGGCTTCGCCCCTGGACCCCGCCGGGGCTCTGCCCCGGACCCCTCCGTCACGCACAGTCGGACGTCGAAAATCGGTTTTCACAATATTTTGATTAGGTTACGGCCACACTGCCGCGGAGCTCGATTTGATACTTCGTCCTTAGTTTACTATTATATTCATATTCGCTACAGGTGGAATCGGTCTTTCCGTACATGCATAAAAAAAAATATCGTGTAAACCACGGGAGCTAGGTTTTCGCGAAAACAGCGAAAACCGCCGTAGCTCCTTTGATGCACAATATACTATTTTTAAACCAATGGTGTTGAAATTGTAAAAAATAAAATGAAATAAAAAACCGGATTTCGGAAAAAAACAGCAAAGAAGATTATCGTTGAGGTAGACTCTATCGTTCGTCTCTCAATATTGTTATTCAGAATTTATCGGACTCAACGAACCAAATTATCTTCTACCACACATGCATTGAAAACTCGTGTTTTTTGACCGAGGGAATAAACCGGGAAAAAAAACTTTGGCAGGAGTTATTTCAGTTATTTTAAATAACGTTGTTCATGACATCGATGTGAAGGTCAGCCCCAGTGAAGATAAGATTCGCAAACGTACCGTAATTTTTTTATCACTGCGTGTCGTCGTAAATCTATTTACGGGATTTTTCGTACCAAATTGCACATTAAAACTGCCGTAAAAAGTATTTGTCAGGCAGTTGTGTAGTCAGCTGCTCAAATTGCCACTTCACGAGTCGAAAACAGGCGTCTCAAGGTAAAAAAAATAAGAACTTATTATATAGAAGATATTTTGTGATATTTTTGTGATTTCGCGATCACCGAAGTTGAATAACAAGAAGGTTAAAGTCGTTCTACATTTTTTTCGTCGTATTGAAATTTGAAACAATGATCGAAAAAATTGTCACCATACTCTTAGAAACGACGTTTTTTGTTTCACGATGTCGTAACATATGTTTCATAGAAAAATATCTTGTGCAGAACTTAATTATTAAACTTTCTCAGGAATTTTTATTAATGTACCTTCCCAGACAGCACAGAACTCAAAGTTGTCTTAAAGTCGTCCTATGGACGTCAAATGTCACACTTTTCGACGTCTAAATCCTATCTTAACTCTTAAAGACGTCTATAAGAGACCAGAATAGGTCTTTGATACCTGAGACAAGATTTGGTCTTGTCTTCTCAATTTACAATCATTAATTCCATCAATCTTGATTCTATATTAGATCCATGTGCGAAACAAGAAATCGTTTACACAAAATTACCAACCATCGATAAGACATTTTCATGATAGACAACTCAATCGATATACGAGATCGGTAAAACAGATCATTTCGCGGTAACGTAGCGACGTTATAACAGGAAACGCGAATCTTTCAGGTTTTTCTACGGATAGTTAAGTACCGGAAGAAAAAAATGACCGTAATGAAGGTTGCTCTCATCATCCTGACCGTTCTTTGGGCAAGCTCTACCGTGATGACGAGTGTCGATGCGGAATCAACGAATTCCCCGTCACCTGATTCAAAAAAACCATGCTATTGCACGGCTCAATATAGTCCAGTTGTTGCGAGCAATGGACTGACATATTCCAATATGTGCCGATTCGAATGCGCCAAGAGACATAATAAAGGTTCGCAATATGAAAATAATATTTTTTTCATCAAGTTATACATTTTTTATTGATTCCCATTTCACGACTGTTGATGAATCTTCGAATGTATGCTTTTCAGGTCTTACTCTCCTCGGTCAGAGAACAGCCTGAGATGGAGATGGACTTTACCGACGAACCACGGATCTCGACACTGCACTGAATTCAAATAATATCATTTATTGTATCTTCTTCGTCTTAATTTGTCAGTCATTCATCCTATTCCGTGTGGATTTGTTCAGGATGAATGGATTATACGAGCCTTGACATGTTTCGATGAATAAAGAAATTTGAAAAAAATGAACCGATGACTATGCAGAGATCCATCATCTCTTCTTTTATAGAAATCAATTGTATTTCCGCCCATGCACTTATGATGCACTTCGATAAACTGTAGGAATAACACAATTTTAGCAACAATCCACTCCCACTCGTCCTACTGGAATAATGGCTTGGGTTGGTAACCCAATTGCTTCACTCCTACATCCTGAAGAATTATAATAATTGCACAACGAGTGATATTCTTTGAAGAAGGGGTTTTAGGAGTGGATAAAGAAATGCACATCGTCGCGTTAAGAATAATCGGAATGACTTGAAGAAAAGGGATATTTTTCTTTGTCGTACCGGAAAATGATCGAATAAAGTAGAAAGGTTATCGGTACTACGTTGAATGGTCAATAACTGGTCCCCTTAAGACGGTAGACAAGGCTCCACTTATCCACCTCGGTCCGAACTAGGCCATGCACTCGCAGCCGGGAATATTTTAATCTCTGTATACATACAGGTATGTATAATAATTAAATTGGCTCGGTCCGATACGGCTGCCGTGCGATCTAGAAACCAGCGTAATAAGACTGGTAATTCTGACGATAGAAACAAACCAGGTATTGGAACAGTAGAGACCGCGAGGTACTGATGTGAAACAGGGTCACGAAAGTGAGAAGATTGAGAATGAGGAAAAAGGAAAAGGAAGAACAGAATAGAAAGAGTACTTTTACGAATTCGAATTGGAATTTAAAAAAGATCTATGTATAGAGGTTGATCATGTCATGACCGGAATAAGGAAGTTGTTCCTTTTTACGAGAATCGATTTGCAGGAAAGTCCTATCCTATCCAGTGATCGAGAAAAGTGAGAGACAACGAGCGCGGACGAGCAGAGAATTCAAATCGAGGAAAGAAAAGTAGGTGCATTGTAGGTGTAGGCAGCTTGTGTACAGACCGCAATGATTCATATAGTAAGACCATGGTCATTCTAGACATGAAAAATTGAAAATTTAACTATCAATCCAAAACTTTTAAAATTTTTGTGTACAATTAGGGCGGATATGAAGACATAAACTATACAATTGTGCAACCATTCGTGAATCACGGAATATTGTCAAAATTACAAGAGAATTGAATTCCGCGATATTCTCGCGAAGAAAGTTCCACTAGTTTTGCAAATTCGAAGCAGTGTCAAAGGCATTGTTTTACATCGTGTATCAAATTTGCGATCAATCGAAGAGTATGGAACATTTTTTCAATTAACAATCAAGCTTTTGTGAACATAGGAACAAAATATGTTCCGGTAAACGCAAAAGTTTGCGAGTTTGCGCGAATGTTTCGGGTCATCGTTCCGATGGATCTGTCAAGTTTGAAGAACTTTCAAATTTTGTCTCGCTAATTTAACTACGAACACGAAACCTCGATTGTTGATTGAAAAAAATATCCCGTATCCTTCGAGTGGTTGAAAATTTGACAAGCGATGTAAAATACTGCCTTTGACACTGCTTCGAATTTGCACAACTTTTGGAATTTCGTCTTGTCGAAAATATCGCGAAATTCGTTTTTTTTTTGTAATTTCGACGATATTCCGTAATTCGAAAATGGTTAAAAAATTCTTTAGTTCGTTTCAATATCCTCCCAAAATGTACAAAAACAAACAAAAAAATTCAAAACTTTTGGATTTATTTTTTATGTCTACCTATATAGAATGAGTGGTCTGAAAGTTCGGAAGATCTAGTTTCTAACCAGTTTCGTTGTTTTGATCATTATTTTTATTATTGTTATTTGTGTTGTAGTTTTTTTTTTGTGTCACAGTTTTCGCAATCTAGAACAACGCCGATTTACAGCTAAGATCCTGCTTCCTGTATCATTGTCAGCGTCGTTTTACTTTGCTGGATTCATTGATCGCGAATTTTATACGATTAGGCAATTATACCGCAAGTGAACAGTGGACTGTTATAAATTTCTGTATCAAGTGATTGAAAACTCGTTCTGTTTCTTCAATATTAAGACACAAACATGAAACCTCAAGATATTTTATATCAATTTCATTCAAATCACCACCATTTGTAAATTTCATTCTTGTTTGTAGAATAAACTTCAAGATATTTTTAACAGAGTATTATTACCCAGTGAATGTATGGCAGCATTGTAATTTGTGCGGGAAACCGTTTACAGAGTCTGTTAGACTCTAACCATAAAATTAATCTATCGTAGTCGGATAAATGGTTCCGGTGAAATCATGCGCACTGCATTCGCTCACATTCAGTCGCTCTGCATATTAGGTTATAGGGCACTGTTATACGGTGCAAACCTAGATACGGACGGTAATTATGCAAGTCGTTCAGTCTAAAAGCTGCACGATTGGTAAAGTAGATGTAGAAAGTAGCGATGAATTCATCAAAAAAAGGTTCGAAGAGCATTAAAATCTGATTTTATGTTCATGAATACTATAACTCTGTGTATACTCTTACTGCAATCAGTGGGTCAATTGATTCGTGAAAATGGTTAAAATCCTGGAACAAATAGAAAATCATGACTACATGAAAGTCTTCAGTTATCATACCTACTCGTCTATCTCATGTTTGAAATCGGCTCTCTTTCCCTTAACTTAGTTTAATTTTGTACAAAATCTTTGAAAATATAGACATAACTACTTTTTGAACAGTAGCTCAGTCTTTTTGTTGTACAAAATCTTCGAAGATAT